>CAUYRH010094072.1:0-59752 GCA_963574655.1 Perodicticus potto
TTTCACATAGTAAATGAGAAAATATCATGAATGTTATATCAATCAGGTTGATAAAAATATCTCCGATTGTATGTGAAGCCCGCACACTGTACCCCATGACTGAATTATTGTACACAGCTATGACTCAATAAAAAAATAAAATAAAAAAAAATGAAATAAGATGATAAATGTGAATAATGTACGAAATGTCACATATAAAGAATTTGTTCACTGCTTAAGGTTGTTATTTTGTGTTTTAAACAATTCTTGCCATTGAAAGTATGTTAATTGTCCCTTCTTTTGATGTCAGTTTTTATGGTGGTAATGAGAAATACTAGGGTAGGATTTGGGAATTAACAATAGCAGATTGGAATTTAGGGACTGACAGTGCCATGTCAATAGCAGTAGCAATAACGATAACAATCAGAAGAGTTGATTAGAAGTGCTAATACTTGGATCCAAGTCAGGGCTCAGCTAATTCAACCTCTATTTTTGTGTGTGTGTAAATAACTTGAGCTTCGGAAACACTTTCACACATTGAAAACAATTTTGTGTTTGTTGATTGTTTTCTTTCTTGAATAGAGTATCATAGTACTTTCTTTTTTTGTTATTTGTTACCGTGGCAGTTTTTCATATTTTTAACTGAAGACAGTTGGCTTTCCAAAAATACTGGCAACAAATTCATGATGTAATCATGCTCACCCACATCCAAAATTGTGGTAGATCTCCATTTTCATTGTTATATATAGTAATGCGTTTTTATATGTTAGGACTGGTAAGTTGTCTAAGTAGATCCTTGAGAGGGGAGGTAGACTTTTCTTCCCTCAAGTTTTACAGTTTTTTTGGATTTTTTGATTTTCGCTTTCATTTTTCTTAAGTCTGTTAAATTTTGAAAACATTTAAAAATTTTTATATCTTTGGCCTGCTCTTGACTCTGGATCAATACTAGATGATGAAGTATCTATTGTTTATAGTATCTTTCAGATATTCATTTTCCCTTTATCACTCTAACACACAAAAAGGAGATATCTATAACAGTAGAAATTTATAATTTTTTTTTACTTTTTCTTTCATGTTTTTCCTCCTATAGTATATAGTTTGTGCTTTCCTTGTATTTCTCATGTCTTGAAGTAGGTATGCATGTTTATATCTGTTTTCATGCGTGGTTTTATGGAAATAATTGCTTTTACATAGTTGTGATTTTTTTTTCTACTGCGTCTTTTTTTCTGAGAGATTCTTCCTACACCTGACAGCAAGTAAAAATAAATTTCATCAAAATGCACTAAAATGGATTGTTAATATATAGCCTAAAATTGTTTGGCTTGTTTTTTGAGCACAAAGCATTTTGAATTCACTGAAAATTAAGTTACAGTTGTTAAAGTTTTTTATGTAGACTTAGCAATTGTGTCACTCACAATTCTTAATTATCTTAGTGCATATAATATATGACATAATATCTGCACCCTTACCACCTACAGCCTCTGGGAAGAGTGTAACGCACAGCACCAAAGTAATAAAAATATAAGCTCCAGAGTGGGAAGCAAAGCTGAAACAAGCCATTTTTACATATAATTTAAGTTTAGGTTCTGTGTAGTAGGCTGATCCCTTACTTAACCTTTAATAAAATTGGATTCAAGGGTATTTATATATAAATAAAAAAATAAAGTTAATTTCCTTTCATACTTCTGTATGAACAAGTTTCTAGTAATGTATTATGATGACCTTTAAACTTCGGTATTAACCCTATTGGCTGAAAAATTGCCATACTTTTTTATTAGCTACATTTGAGGACAGGTATTAAAAAGGGAAAGTTATTAGGATGATTATTGTTAAGATTATGCCGTCATCTTCAGACTGATTAAATCAGCCTGTATTTACTTGTCCTTTTATCTCCTTTAAAGTTAACTAAGTCATTCCCTCTTCTTTTATAGTTAAGAAATTAAAATTTGATGACCCCTCATACCTTTCACACTTCTCTTAAAGGGTTCTTTAGTTACATATGCGTCTAGAATCATGGTCAGACTCCTTCTGTAAGTAATGTAGTAGACAATGTATTTGTATAGGTGGGTAGAGATTGAAGGTCAAGTGTGGTTATAAATGCCTTGCTGAAAAGGCCATAGTCTTGGGTCTGCTTCTCATGTATGGCCAGTGTCTTCATTTGGTGCTCATATTATAGCGTGGAGGGTGGGGCAGGACATAGGAATAAAGGAAGTATATCCTGTTCCCTGTCACCCCCCAACCTAACTTTCTCAAGAAAGCAGCATTTTAAAACTATCAGAAACATGTGATACCTCTCAAACATGCTTATAGTCAGCCGTGTACATTGTGAAACATGAGTCACAGCTGTTTCTCGGCAATAGTGTACGAGTTTCCATTTTTAAGAATAAAAATAAATTACAATATCCCATACCAACATCCAAGAGCTCCAAGCCTTCTGCAAAATACTGTAGACCTGCTATACTCTGTCTCACATTCATACCCTGGCCCTGGCATCCACCTGCCTCCCTTAGCCTGTCCATGAAGTCTTGTCTCTGATGCCCTACTTGGACCCAAACCTATGTCTCCTTTTCCTTTATTCAAAGTTTGTCTGAGATACTTTCAATTTCCATAATCTCTCTGTGGAGATTTTCCTAAGCAATTCTTAGCTAATGAAATTTTATTATTTTAGAAATGATAATTTATTCCATGTATAACTACATGAGATTTTGTTCTTTTTAAAGACTCTATGAATAAACTATCAGATTAAACAAAAACACTCCTCCACTTTTTGTTTTAGCTGTTGCGTAGGGAAATGCTTGCCTATATTAAGTCAGCCTGTTAAAAATATTCATTCTGTCCTATTCGTGAAAGTATATCATACTACCCAAAGCAATTTGCAGATTTGATGCAATCCCTGTCAAAATCCCGATGATGTTTTTTGCAGAAATAGAAAAACCCATTCTGAAGTTCACGTGGAATTGCAGTGGACACCGAATAGTTGAAACAATCTTAGAAAAGAAGAACAAAAAAGCTAAAGGACGTACGATTCCTGATTTCAACCTGATTTCAAAACTTACTCATCATTATAGTAATAAAAATAGCATAGTACTCGCCTAAAAGCAGACACATAGACCACCCTAGTTGAATAGAGACTCCAGAAATAAATCCTCACGTATATGGTCAAATAATTTTTGAGAGTAGTGCCAAGACCATTCAATGAGGAAAGAACAGTCTTGTCAATAAACAATGCTGGGAAAAACAGATATCCTCATGGAAAAGAACGAAGTTGAAAAGAATGAAGTTGGGCCCTTATCTAACAGGTTTAGTAAAAGTGACCTCAAAATGGATCAAAGACCTACATGTAAGATTTACATAATTGTACAACTCTTGGAAGAAACCATAGGGGAAACGCTTCATGGTACTGAATTTGGTGGTGATTTCTTGGCTGTGACACCAAAGGTATAGGCAACAAAAGAAAGGGTAGATGAATTGGACTTCATAAAAATTAGAAACATTTTCTACCTCAGAAGACAATATCAACACAGTGAAAAAGTAACCCGGGAGAAAGACAGCCAACTAGAGCTGCACAGACCTTGACCGTCCCACAAAAAAGGGACCTAAACAACAAACAGACAAATAGACTAGAGTGAGGAAGTATCCTGGTGAGCACTAGGGGAATGGTGAAAGCCCCATAGATGGCGAGTGAGGCATCCTGCCTCTGCCATGCTGTCTTCTGTACTATGAGAGTAATGAGAAATAATTTCTCATAGGGAAAAGGTAAGCTGGAAATCCCCAGGGGTCATGATTGCAACCACCAACACTGGCAATCCATGTTGCATGGGTCCCCCAGGCCTCACAGGCCCCAAATCCAGTTTGAAAACTATGTGGGGGCTTACACAGCTATAATTCCTCCAAGTAGGAGCCCACATTGAGGACCCTCCCCACCCTTATAGCCTAACCTGCTATAGCTGGGCACTATCTTGAAACTGGATCCACTTCTAGAGTATGTTCTCCCCTTGGGAGTCAGGAGTAGTAAACTCTCTTCTTTACTGAGTACCCGATGTCATTACACTACATTCACTCAGGTGCCTGTAGCAACACAATTTCTGCTGTCCTGAGCCCAAGCCAGATGGAATAACTGAGACCCTCATGTTGAAACACATATGACACCTCCCATCCCACCCCACCCTCAGGGAACAACAGGTGGACCTGCACAGTGGGGAAGCTACCAAACAGCCAGCTAGCTACTTGTGCACATCTCTGCCACACAATCAGCTGGCCTGCCAAGCACAGGAACACTTACACCTGGCCCAGCAGGCAGTACTCTGGCAGCCCCATCCCCTGGACAGACAATTATAGAGCTGCTGGAGGGTACATCTGCCCCTCTAACAAACAGCTATAGGGCCGTACTGCACTTAAACGCAACTGCCTAGTCTTCCATCCAGTAGCAGCCTCACCTCTTTGGAGAGATCACCACATGACTGACTGACTAGCACTTTGTGATCACACACATCTACCTAGAAACAGGCAGACAGCTCAGCACCCCAAAACCACACCCCCCACCCCAAGACGTTCAAAAGCCCACGTCACTGAGGCAGTTGGAGACATTGCTGATGAGGATTAAGCTGAAGAAACTGTATGGAAATGCTGCTGAGTCCACCCAAAATCAAAGCCAATGCACCATATCCAAATCATACCCTAGGATTTATCCTCAGGAAAAACTGTCTCCTTATGAAAGCTATACAATAAAAATGGAAAAGGTTACTATTTTATTGGATATGGAGATGTCAATGTAGGGTCACAAGAAATGTGAAAAAGCAAGGAGATATAATGCCCCTAAAAGAACACAATAAGTCTTTAATAACAAATGCCTCCCCAAAAGACATTAACAAAATGCCTGAAAAGAAATTTAAATAATAATCTTAAGGAAATTCAGTGAAGTATAAGAGAACATAAACAATTTTGTAAAATCTGGTAAATCATTCATGCATGCTATGAATGAGAAATTCAACAAAGAGATTAATACCGTAAAAAAAGAACCAAACAGAAATGTTGGAGTTAGAGAATTTAGTGAATAAAATAAAAAATACAATACAGATCTTCAACAACAGATTGAATCATGTGGAAGAAAGAACTTTTGAACTTGAAGGCAGGTTTTTTGAAATCACCTAGTCAGCAGGAAAAAAAAGAAAATAAGAAAAGTAAAAAAGTGAAGAGAGCCTACAGAACTTATGAGATACCATTAAGTGATCAAATATTTGCATTATAGAAATCCCAGAGAGAGAAGAGATGAAGAAAAGCACAGAAAGAGTTTTTAATGAAAGAATAGCTAAAAACTTCCCACATGTTGGGAGAGATATGGACATCTAAATTTGGGAAATTAAAAGGTTCCTAATTAGATTCAGTCTGGAAAGATCTTTTCTAAGGCACATTATAATCATACTGTCAAAAGTCAAAGACAAAGAGAATTTTAAAAGCTGCAAGAGAAAAGTATCATATACAGGGAAATCTCCTTTAGACTATCATCAGATTTCTCAGCAGAAACCTTGTAGGCGAGAGAGAATGAGATGATATGTTCAAAGTGCTGAAAGGAGGAGTAAAGAAAAATTCAGCTAAGAATATTATATCCAGCAAAGCTATCCTTCAGAAATGAAGAAAAATAAAGACTTTTCCAGACAAGCAAAAGCTAAGGAAATTTATTCACGACCAGATCAATTTTATAAGGAATGCTTTAAGGGAAGGGTACCACTGGAAAAGACAGGGCAATAATTACTATCATGGAAACATGAAAAGTACAGAACTCACCCTAGAGGTAAATTCATAAATCAAATTCCGAATACTCCAGTGATGAAGCTGTGTAAATCTTTTAATCTAATAGTATGGAGGTTTAAAGTCAAATGGTCAAAAATAACAATAGCTACAACTATTGGCTAAGGAACGTAATAAAGAAGTAAATTAGGTGAACAAGAAGATAAATTGTGTATTGGTGGGGGCAAGAATAGACTATATTAATGCAACTAAAAGTAAATTGCTATCAGCTTAAAATAATCTGTTGTAACTAAAAGCCCTTCATGTTAACCCCATGGTAGCCACAAGGAAAGGTGCTGTAGAATAAAGGAAAAGGAAACAAAGCTTAGCACCAGAGAAGGCCACCAAATGACAAAGAAAAAGAACAAGAAAGGAAGAAAGGGGTGGAAAGATCTATAAAACAACCAGTAAACAGTTAACAAAATGGCAGGAATAAGTTCATATCTAGCCGTAGTAACTATGAATGTAAAAGGTGAAAGTCTCTAATTAAAACATATAAAGTGGTTGAATGTATGGAAGAACAAGACCGGAATGTATGAAAAAAACAAGACCCAAATATATGCTGCCTACAAGAGCATTGCCTCACCACTAAAGACAAACGTAGACTGAAAATGAAAGGATAGAAAAAGATACTCCATGCAAACAGAAACTGAAGTGAGCAGAAGTAGCCATAGCTATTTCAGGTAAAACCAACTTTAAGACAAAACTACAGAGGCAAAAAGATCATTATATAACGATAAAAAGATCAGTTCAACAAGAGAATAAAACAATTATAAATAAACATCCACCCAACACCAGATAAACCCATATGTAAAGTTAATACTGTTAGACATAAAGAGAGAGATAAACTACAATAGAACAATAGTGGGCTTCACTCCACTTTCAACAATGGACAGATTATCTAGACTTAAAAAAGAAAAAAAATCAGTAAAGAAGCATTGGGCTAAAACTGCATCATAGACCAAGTGGATCTAACAAATATATTTAAAATGTTCCATCCAACTACTGCAGAGTATACAGTGTTCTCAACTACATATGAAACATTCTCCTGGATTGATCACGTTGGCCCACAAAACAAGTCTTAATAAATTTAAGAGATTATGTCAAGTATCTTTTTTACCACGATGGTATAATACTAGAAATCAACAAGAACAACTTTGGGTGGATGGTGCCGGCCCCATATACTGAGGGTGGTGGGTTCAAACCCAGCCTTGGCCAAACTGCAACAAAAAAATAGCTGGGCATTGTGGCGGGTGCCTATAGACCCAGCTACTCAGGAGGCTGAGGCAAGAGAATCGCCTAAGCCCAGGAGTTGGAGGTTGCTGTGAACTATACGCCATAGCACTCTACTGAGGGTGACAAAGTGAGACTCTGTCTCTAAAAATTAAGAAAGAAAAAAAAGAACAACTTTGGGAATTTTTCAGATACATAAACATTAAACAACATGGTCTTGAATAACAAATTTGTTGGTGAAGAAATAAGAAGAATATTAAAAATATCTTTGAGAGAAACAAGAATGGAAAAACACCATGCCAAAACCTGTGAGACATAGCAAGTGAAGTTTTAAAAGAGAAGTTTATAGCAATAAATAACTACAAAAAAGAAGGAAGATTTCTAATAAACAATCTAATGGTGCACCTCAAGGAACTAGAAAACAAGAACAAAGTAAACCTAAAATTGGTAGAAGGAAGTTTCAATAAAAGTAGAGCCTACAAAAAATAAAAATAAAAACCCTCAAAATATCAACAAAATGAAGAGTTTGTTTTTTTTTAAAGATAAAATCAAAAAACCATTAACCATACTATAAAAAAGAAAGAAGATGCAAATAAAATCAGAGATGAAAAAGGAGACATTGCAACAGATACCACAGAAATACAAGGAATCACAAGAGACTATTTTGAACTGCTCTGATAACATAGAAAAGTTGGATAAATTCCTGGACATATGAAACTTACCAAGACTAAGTTATGATAAAATAGAATATCTGAACAGATGAATAATTAATGGAAAAATGGAATCAATGAGATAAAGTCTTTCATCAAAGGAGAGACCAGGATCTGATGGCTTTACGGCTGAGTTCTGCCATACATTTAAAGAATTAATGCCAGTTTCAGAAAACTGACAAGGAGGGAATACTTCCAACATCATTTTACAAGGACAGAATTACCCTGATTCTAAAAATACATATAAAAGAAAATTGAAGGCCAATAACTCTGATCAACAGATGTACCAAGATACCAGCAAACCAAATCTAACAACATGTTAAAAAGATCATCCACTGTCATCAAGGGGGATTCATCCTAGCAATGCAAGGATAGTTCAACACACAGAAGTCAGTAAGGTTTACAGATCATGTCAACAAAAAGAAAGACAAAACCATACGACCATTTGGTAGACACAGAAAAATGTTGACAAAATTCATCTTTCTTTCATGATGAAAACTTTCAACAAATTAGGTATAGGAGGTATTTACCTCTATAATAAAGACCATGTGACAAACCCACAGTTAGCACCCTACTGAAAACTTATCCTTTGAGATCTGAGACATGACAAGGATGCTGACTGTCAGGTTTACCCGGTACTGTCAACATGTTACCGGAAGTCCTACCCAGAATAGATAGGCCAGAAAAGGAAAGAAAAGGCAACCATGTTGGAAAGTAAGAAGTCAAATTGTTCCTCTTTTTTCAAATGTTATGATCTCATATATAGAAAACACGAAGGACTCCACTAAAAAACTGTTAGAACTAATAAATTCAATGAAGTTGTAGGATACATAATCAGTATACAATAATCAGTAGTGTTTTTTCCTTAAGCATTTTAAATAATATTTAAGTTTTAATTGTTTAAGCAATTTGTTTTATGCTTGCAAACAAATAGTGACTTTTCAAAGTCTGATTCTTAAACCAGAAACAAACTATCCCCTAAGAATTTTTGTTAGAAAGGCAAACTCTCAGCCTTTACCTAAAACTATGAAATCAAAAGCTGTGGAGGTTTTTGCAGTTATCCCTCTAGAAAATTCTGATTGTGCCCCCATGTTTGAGAAGCCCTGCATTAGTAAACTTGGAACACACGAAAAATCGTGTAATCCCAAAGTCTAAAAATAACCATTGTTTACTTTTGGAAGGTATTTCTTTCTAGTCTTTTCTGTGTTCATGTCAGTATTTCTTCCACATTTATGTATATGCGTGTGCTTTTTCAAAACATGCCGTAGAAGTTCTGGAGCCTACTTTTCAACCTTCAGAATCATGTCATGACCATTACTGTACATCAGCGGTTCTCAACCTGTGGGTCGCAACCCCTTTATGACAATGAAAATACATCACGGCATTAGGAAGGTTGAGAACTACTGCTCTGTGTCCTTAAATTTTATTTGAAAACATTTTTAATCATATGGCTACACATTATACCATCCTATGAGTGTTGGTTGATTTATTAAGCAATCCCTTAGATGTCTGGGTGGTTTCCAGTTGTTCAGGGGGATATACACAACACTGAATTGAAAATGTGCTTTCATAAATCATTGTGAATATCTATGATTATTTCCTCAGCATAAATTTATTACTAGGGTGGAATTACTAGGTCAAACAGTATGAACATTTTTATAGCTCTTAATATACATTGCCTAATTGCTTTTCAGAAAAAAAAGTCCCAACTTGGATTCTAACCATCAATGTAGAGAAAATGTCTGTTCCTCGAACCCTGGCCAACCCTGGGAATTACAGTCCTTTTAGATGTGTGTTGGTGGATATTTGTGAATTACAAATGAATAGGACACACAGCTCGGTCTTAAAAACTTGAGGTTTTTCTAGTCATTGTATTGGTACATATTTCTATATTCACAACCCTAAATATTAGACACCATCTTAGATCTTCTCTCTTAACTGTAGATGTTAAGGTTAATAATTTCTAAAGTTTATTCTTCCAATACCACGTGCCCCTCACCTGATGCAGACACTAGTAGGTTTTTTATTTTTTTAAGGGTGTTACAGCTCTTCTGAAGGTGTGCTCTGGAATAAAACTAACTGGGCAATCTGAATAGGGGTAAGCCCATGTATCCTGGCCCCCTAGGAAGAGAAAAATCAATACAAGGTGTGCATAAAGTTCGTGTGCAGTTGTATATAGTTGACTGTTTTAGATTGCACACTAACTTTATGAACACCCTGTATAAGTAGAACCTTCATCGTTGACCACCTCAATACACTGACCACCTTCTTCAGGTGACCTAGTTTTCATAGACCAGACTTACCACATGTACGTATCAGTATAGTAGACCCATTTCCTTATGTTGACCACCCCATATGTTGGCCAGTTTGTTACAGTCCTGTGGGTGGTCAACTTACAGAGGTTCTGCACTAAGTTAGGTTCTAACCTAAGTTGTGCTATGGATTCTACCGTTTCTATATGTAGTACTAAAAATTAATTAAGTGACACTATTATTAATCTTAAATCTTTTTTTAAAATTCCTGGTTAATGTGAAGGTATTAAACAACTAGGTTACAATATTTGCATTTGTTAGTTAGCATCCCTCTTGTAGATGTGAATTGTAGAAGGGTGGTTGAGATAAAACATTTTAATGTTTTATCATTAAAGATGCAGTCCTATAGTTATATTTTTAACTTAAACAACCATGGTAAATGTTGGTTCATGATAGCTATTGATTCTATGAAAAGTAAGGATACTAAAACTTATCAGTTGAACATACATTTATTTTAGTGTACGTTGCATTAACCAGTGACTTCTGCCTGAAATCTTCAGGGTACTTTAGTCGCCCTTGGTGCTAACATTTCCAGATTCCTAGTTACCTTGAGGGAATGTCCCCAACTCAGCCCCCATGAAGCTATAGAACTTAAGGGAAGGAGGACAATGAATGGCCCAGTACCCCCACGGAACCCACCCAGCGAGTACAAGTGGGCTGCTTACTGCTTAGAACTTTTTCAGTCCTCGGGGACAGTGGCTTTTTGGTACTGGGGACGAATTTCATGGAAGGTAATTTTTCCGTGAACTGGCGATGGGGGTGGGGGATGGTTTCAGCAGATTACATCTTCCCCTCTGATCATCAGGCATTAGACTCTCATAAGGAACCCACAACCCAGATCCTTCACACGCACAGTAGACAGTAGGCTTCACAACGAGAATCTAACACTGCTGCTAATCTGACAGGAAGTGGAACTCAAGCAGGGACGGGATCGAAGGGGAGTGGCTGTAAATACAGATGAAGCTTTGCTCACGTGCCTGCCACTCACCTGCTGCTGTGTGGCCTGGTTCCTAAGAGGCCGAGTAGGGCTCCAGTTTGTGGTTGAGGCGTTAGGGACTGCAGTTCTAGGAAATGAAGTCAGTTATCCTCAGTTTTATCCCATCTCTGCTTTTGATCACAGGCCTTTGAGAATCTCACGAACAGGGACCCTTTCCTCAGAAGAGCACTGCCTTGCAAATTTTGCATCTAGTTTCAGGAATGTAAGAATTCCTCAAGGAAACTCCCATTTTAGGCAAATTGTTTTCAAATATTCGCAGGTGTCAATTATAAGAATAATGGAAATAGTATTTTATATTTCCAAAGTGCTTTGCAGTTTATAGGACCATTTTGTTTATACATTTCGGCTCCTAGCCTCAATCGTATCTATCAATAACGTTACCCTCACTTGTCAAATGCGGAAGCTGAAGCTCAGCAGAGCACAGAGATTTGCCCAAAGTCTCTCAGTCACCAAGTCATCACTCCTTGTTCATGTGGGAGGCAAACAGAAACAAGGTCGCCTCCCACATGTAGAAGAGTGATTGGAAAGTCCTGAATGAATGTCAGGTTTAAAACATGTGTTGTTATTTACGGCCATATCACCTTGCACGGTAAGGCCACCTTGGTGGTGTGTTAAGGGTGTGTTAAGCTCCCCACTCTGTCGCTGGTTAATCGTAAGTGGCTGAGCCCCTCCTGCGCCATGTCACCCTGAACCACAGACATCAAATAGCCAGGGAGAGCATAGGATGGGAACCATGTAAAGTGCTATTTTTCTTCATTGTTCTAAGAATTTCCCGGCCTCTTCACACCAGCACACACATAAATCACGTGTTCCTATTGTTGTAGCTACTTGGCAAGGTGGGTTTTCTTTTAATCTTTTTCGTTTAAATTATACTCTTTCCTTGACTAGATCAGGAGAGTAACTAACAGTTTTCCTTTTTTTTTTTTTTTTTTTTTTTGTAAGCAGGTACCATATAGCAGCAATGCATTGCATGAATTAAATGAGCAAAATGCCTGTTTTAAAAATGTGTTACGGGAAAGGCCAAGCTGACGGCTGCTAGAATGACAGTGTGGCCTTGCATTCCCCGCAGGATAAATTTGAGAGCTGTCATGAGACAGCCCAGCTTATGTTGCCTTATGATGCACAGGAAGAGAATGAACTTCAGACCTAGATTCACAATCCATTTAGGACGCTGTGGGCCAGCATCTGTAATGCAGAGAGAGAGAGAACAGGCCACCGGCATAGTGGTCACTGCCATAGGACGATGCTACTTTAAATAACATTATTGTCCCTTTCTACCAATTAGTACATACCAGGTATTTTGAATTCGTTTCTGACAATTCCTGATTTCAATATACTTTAATCTTTTTCATAATGAAAATAATACCTACTTGGAACAAGATGAAATCCTCCAAAAAGAAAATTAATATTTTACCCTTTGTTCTGCCAGTTCAAATCCCTGCCCCACCTAATTTTCCTTCTTGGGGGAAGCCAAACTTAACAATTTGATATTACCCTTTTTTTCCCTTTTTCTTTTTCACACTGAAAATATATTCATACACATGTATAGAATTTCTTCCTTCTGTATTTTTCCAAAAATCATATGATAAGAAACTTAGTATATTCTTAATTTGATTTTAAATGAGGGTAGACCTCTTTCCATTTCAATAGACGCCAACACAATCTATTTTGATAACTAAAGCATTTCATAGTAAAGCTGTAACTTGGTAATAAACATTTCGGTTGTTTCCTGTGTTTACTTATTGCAAACAGTTGCTATTACAATATAAGCATCATTTTACAGGCCTATGATCCTTTTCCCTTCAGCAAAATATGTTACTAAAGAAGTATGAAAGGAACTGTCCAAAGTCAGCCATTTATCTATAATCACACACTTCTATAATTAGTAGCCTAACACATTGTAATAGGAATTGTGGAGACTTGTGTGTAGAATATCTTTCTATATGGAGTAGCCCTAAACATAGCTTTTATTTTATATTGGAGTCATTTGTGGTCACTTTCCTTGTGGGGCCTCACTGCAGAGCAGAGGTGATCTTTCGGCTGTCCTAACGTCCTACCTCTGTCTCTTGTGAGCAAATCAGTTACCTGGGTTTGGGCAAATGGGGTAGACTAATGGCAGACTAACCAGATCAGCCTTGGTTATTTTAGTTTTACCTTTTTAGACCATGGTCTTAGATATTTATGATTGAGCCTGGCTTTTGGAACACATTAATTTAAAAAGCTCTCTGTGATATTATTTTAAAATTAGGAAGGAAGGGAAGGCTGCTTTATGGATGTGAAAAATTCGCCCGGATTGCCTCAAATGCTGATGATGTGATAAATGATAGCCCTGGCCACATGTTTCAGGAGTTGGAATACTCAGGAAGAATTCTTACAGTCTGATTATGGAAACAACCAATTTCCATAAGTGTAAATGAGCATGCTTATTAATGGGCTGCAGTTTCCTGTTGCATTCAATCATGTTTATACTAGCAATGAGAATGATCGTTTTGCATGATGTAGTGTTTACTCAATTACAGTCGCACGGCGGAGCTTGCTGTACCAGAGGCTTTGGAAAGGAGCATATGTGGTCCTTTTGCAGGTAATAAAATGGAAAATCCAATTTGCAATTGCAGAATAAGCCTCTGAGTGATATATGATCTTCATAGCAGCATCGGTCAGAGGGTCACCGCTAATCACGGCGCTGCCTGGCTTCCCTAGTGGCCTGAGCCAGGGAGTGAGGAGAGTGAGTCTGTGTCTGGGAGCCAGCCAGCGTGTCTATAGATGCACCCCTTTCTAGTTTATTAGATCCTCTTTGTCACAGTGCTTAATCCTGCTGCCTGATCCTTGTTAGAACACCACCGGAGTACCGCTCAGCCTTCTAATAAAGGGGCTGGGTGAGGGCCCCTAACTCGGTGCGCTGAAGCGTGCAGCGGCAGGGCGATTGCAGGCTGACTGACAGCGGGGTGAGATGCTCCCTGCATGTTATTACTTAAAAGGGAACCCACCTCCGACAGCTGACAGACGCGCTCTGCTGCAGCAATGGGAACTTGTTGCTAGGCCGAGATGAGACGGGTGTCATCTTTTCACACTGTATAATGGCCAGCTTTACTCTAATTATATTAACCCTCTTCTGAAATTGCTGCTTTCCCGGCTGGCAGCTGAGTGTGGCGAGAGCACCCAGAGACAAATCGCTTGCTGGGAGGATCACAGCTCCACGGAAGCAGGTATTGTGTTATCCACCGATGCCATCAAGTTGGAAAAACAAAATGAGCGCATCTTAGCGCACCGAGCCCTGGTTAGAACTCCGGGCAGACATTACCGCGTCTGGCTCACGCGGTTTCCATCTCTGTCACCTGTGATAGTTCCTTCTGTAAGGAGGAACATTTAACATGCTTTCCCGTAGCTCTTTGTTAAAAAGAAAGATCATGAATGTTACATTAATCAGGTGGATAAAAATATCTCCGACTGTATGGGAAGCCCGCACACTGTACTCCAAGCTTGAATCATTGTACACAGTTATGACTCAATAAAAAATAAAAAATAAAAAAAAAAAGAAAGACCACCACCAAACAAAAAGCTGTTTTGTTTCTTCCCCCTCCCCATAAACCTCCATGATTCTTTTTTGGTAGGCTGTCCATCCGTGGAGCTCTGGGAAGCGCCTGTGCATTTGATTTAGTGGCATTGTGTGATGCTAAAATGGACAAATGTGGGTGGGGGAGGGTAACCCAGCCCCCGCTTCCCCTCCCCCCCAAGATGTGCAGATGGATTGAAAGTGAGGTGAATGCAGATATTCATGAGTAGCTCAGGGTCCTTCCTGTTCACCCTGACTTTCAGACATCAGTGTAAGACTCCTTTTCCCTGAAGGGAGAATGTCTAGCTCTGTTCCAGCATCTCCTATGTGCTCCAGTTAGCAGACGTCATTAGCCATCCCCGATGCCTCTTCTGTCTCCACTGACAGCACCTAAATGGAGACATCACTTGGGATTGACAGATCTCTAGGGGGTTAGAGGCTTCAGACAAAAGGGCCCAGAGAACACGGCTGACCTTTCCTGCCATTATTCCCCTAGGTCCGTCTTCCATGAGCAGCAATCAGGGAAAAGCATAGAAGTTCAGTGCGTTATTTTCAGAGGATTACAACTAAAAAGACTGCCAGCTTAGTGAGAAGCTGTGAATAAGTTAACAAGAGGCTGTGTACATGCCAGGGTGGATTTGTAGGTTGTCAGTAGTAGCAAGACAGACTTCTTCCCACCGAAATAGCACCTTTATCTCAAGTTCAAAGATGGTCCGTTAGAGCCAGCTTTGCTCACGCCATACCTGTGTTTTTGGAATGTTGGGGAAGACCTTGAAACTTGCTGGAAGAAAACTCAGGATGCAGCCTGGAGGAGGAAGATAGTCTTTCCCCCTCACAGTCCTGTGTAAAGCATAGCAGGGCAAATTTGGAACAGTTGAGGCTTGTCTGTACCATCCTTCTCAAACCCTTTCTCTGGTCCATGTTGCTCTCATGTTGACCGAGGGCCCTGAAAATACAGCATAGTGAGAAGAGGTCTGTGCTCCAAAGATAGCTAGCACCCTCTTCTTTCAGCTCTTCTCCCTAAAGGAAAAAAGTCCTATTTCTATGGTCCTCACCTTATCCAGATGTGAAGAAGGCAGCAGTCCAGTTGAGTTAATTCATGATCACGTGTCTTGAATGGTGCTCAATTCTACCCACCTGAAATTTAGGCTGTATTTCTCAGTAGGATAACGAATTCAGAGGGACAAGGAGGAATGATATTTAGGACAGAATAGCTGCTAGCAGGGAGCTAGCTCCCCTTTGCTTACGAATTAGTTCACCTCCTAATTCCATAGATACGCGATTTATGCTTTTTGTGGCTTCTTATTTTTCTCATCTACTTTAAAATGCATATATTTTTCAGAAAGTCTTAATTTTTCTTTTTCTTTTTTTTTTTTTTCAGACAGAGTCTTACTGTGTCACTATGGGGAGAATGCTAGTGGGTCATAGCTCACAGCAACCTCAAACTCTTAGGCTGGAACAATCCTTTTACCTCGGCCTCGTGAGTAGCTGAAACTACAGGTGCCCGCCACACTTCTGGCTAGTTTTTCTATTTTTAGTAGAGACGGGGTCTCGCTCTTTCTCAAGCTGATCTCAAACTCCTGAGCTCAAGCAATCCACCTGCCTCAGTCTCCTTTCAATGTTTTTTTTCATTGTTGATTTCACACTTACGTCAGTGGGCAGGGCTTAGAGGCAGAAACATAATAATATGTACACATAGGTGGTTTCTTCGATGAATGTTTTAAGCAAGGCTTGTTCACCTCCAGCACCTATAGCCCAGCTTACGGGTAAATTGCTGTGTCCTGTGGTCACTGTTGCCTGGCATGTAACCCTTTCCCCTCAGTGGTCGTGCTTTCTGAGAACAGTATGCTGGATGTAAAATACGACACTTCAGAAAGGCAGACTTGGTTTTAAATGAATGACTTCTCTCTATAAATGTGTCTGATACTCATTTTTAGAAAACAAGGAAATTGGAGAAAAATAACAGCGTGATATGAAAGAGAGGATGTGTGGAGTACAGCAAACTAAATACTAGGAGAAAGTAAGAATTATAGAGAAATGTAATTCTCTATAATTAGAGTAAATCAGTAAACAGGAAATCAGTTTCATTCTTGGGAAGCTGAAAATCCCCTTCCCAAGTAAAGGTCAAAACAGCAGTTGATCAAGGACAGCCCCTTGCCAACAACATTAAACCCAAGAAAGGTTTGATGTTCTTCTGCGCAGAGTATGTACAGCCTTGGGTTTCCATTTGCCCCAGGTGGCTTTCTGACTCATGGCTGATAGAATCAAGCTCATTAATTTCCCAAGTAACTGAATATCTGACTAATAATATTTAATCATTAAGATGAGGAAATTGACAATATTGATAATCTTGGAGGGAAACGGATCTGCTTATTTTTGTACTTAAGACCAACAAATTCTTAGTAGCTTTGGAACGATCACGATGAATTACTCCATCCTAATACTAATATCAGTTTTCTTTAAAAAATCTTGTAAAACTGTAATGGTTTTTCTTTCTCATTTTTTTTTTTTTAGACTAAGTCCGTATAATAAAAAGAGGTAAGATTCAAAGTGCCTTTTCTTTTGTTTGAGGAAGAAATACTACCTCATCCTCCTTGTAAAATTTTCATTTATCCGTTCCTTTCCAAAGCTCAGATCAACTAGGAAATGATTGGCTTTGTAACCTTTTCGTCCCAGAATGTTTTCATTGTTCTGAATTATGAAAAAAAATAGACAGTAGAACCTCAGAGCAGGGCAGACATCTTCCTTCATTTTGGTTGTTCCTTGGGAAGAATAATTGCTGGTGTCTATGTTTGAACAGCTCTGGGCTGTGGACCAGAAGTCTGACAAGGGTCTTCCACAGTAGGCATTTTGGGGAAAGGCCTCACGTGTATCACTGCTCTTTCTCTGCCTCCTGCTTTTGTAGGGAAGCACATTCTACGAGGCTCTTTCACACATTGGCTTTTCCATTTTTGAATAAACAAAAAAGAAAAAATTAGATTCAATTGATCAGTAACAGATGCTACCCAGATGAGGGGATGCTTGCTGCTTTCAGTAGCTCATCCTGATTGATCAGCGTTGACATGTAACCTGATGCTTCACCAGACGCTGAAGAGTTGGGGTCAGGTTCAATTCCCCATGCTGATGGGTTGTTTTTTTTGTTTGTTTTGTTTTTTTTTTGACATATTAGTGATTTCCCTGAGTTTCCATTTCTTCACTTATAAAATGGTGGTAATAACTGACATTAGAGAACTGCTGGAAAATTAAATGAGGAAATGATTTTTTTCTTTGTTTGGTCTTATTAAAATTCTAATTTTTGTTACATGGGTGCCTTGTATAATACTTAAGTCAGGTTTCTTGATGTGCCTATCACCAGAATAGTGTTCCCTGTATCCCATAGGTACGTTCTTAATCCATCAGCCCCTCTCCTACCCTCCCCATTCCTTGATTTCTCGTGTCCTTAATACCACTTTATGCCTATTTGTACCCATATTTTAGCTCCCACTTATTAACAAGAACATGGTGTTTTGTTTTCCATTCCTGAGATACTTTATCTAGGGTAATGGTCTCCAGTTCCATCCAAGTTGCTGCAAATGACATTATTTCTTTTTTTATGGCTGAGTAGTACTCCATAGTATGTGTGTGTATGTATATATATCTATATTTTTCTTTATCCACTCCTAAATTGATAGGCACTTAGGCTGATTTTGTATCCTTGCAGTTGAGAATTATGCCACGATAAATATCCAAGTGCACGTGTCTTTTTTATAAAATTACTACTTTTCCTCTGGGTAGCAAGTGGGATTGCTGGATCGAATAATAAATAGGTCTACATTTATTCCTTTGAGGAACCTCCATACTGTTTTCCATAGGGGTTGTACTAATTTTTGGTTGCACCAAGAGTGTATAAACATTTCTCTCCGCATCCATGCCAACATTATTGTTTTTGACTTTTTAAGAATGGCCATTCCGATGAGGGTAAGGTGGTATGTCATTGTAGTTTTAATTTGTATTTCCCTGATGGTTAATGATGTTGAGTATTTTTTCATGTTTGTTAACCATTTGTCTATCTTCTTTCAAAAGACTTCTTCTTGTCTTTTGCCCACTTTTTGATGATTTTTTTTTCCTCCTCATTTGTTTGATTTCTTTGTATATTTTGGATCTGAGTCCTTTGTTAGATATGTATGTAGTTTGCGACTGTATTCTCCCATTCTGTAGGTTGTCTGTTCACGTTATCACTCATTCCGTTTGTAGTGTGAAGCTTCTTAATTTGATTAAATCCTGTATATTTATTTTTGTTGTTGCATTTGCATTTGGGGTCTTAGCCATGAATTCTTAGCCCAGGCTGATGTCTAGAAGAGCTTTTTCTACATCTTCTGTAGTAGTCATGGTTTCGTGGGTCACACTTAAGTCTTGTATCCAACTTCAGTTAATTTTTTTAAATGGCAAGATTCAGGGATTCCGCTTCATTCTTTGGTGTGTGGCCATCCCAATATTCCCCTTACCCTTTATTGAATAGATAAAGATCAGTTGGACGTAGGTAGAGGGTTTTATTTCTGAGTTCTCTCTTCTGTGTTGTTGGTCTGTGTCTCTGTTTTTGGTATGAAGGCCTCATACTATAATTCGAAGTCAGGTAAAGTGATGGTCTCCAAATTTTTTTCTTTTTGCTTAGGATTGCTTTGATGTTCTGGCTTTTCTGGTTCCAAGTGAAGTTTAGGATTACTTTTTCTAGATCTGTGAAATATGATGCCAGTATTTTGATAGAGATCATGTTGAATAGATAAATCGCTTTGGGCAGTGTGGGCATTTTAACAATGCCAATTCTGTCCATCCCTGAGCAGGGGATGTTTTTCCATTTGTTTACATTATTTGTTCGGTGTTTTGTAGTTCTCCTGTGAAGTCTTTCACCATGTTCGTTAGTTTATTAAGTATTTTGTTTTCTTTGTGGCTATTGCAAATGATATTGAATCTGTGATTTGACTCACCACTTAACTATTATTGGTATATAGAATAGAAATGCTACTGGTATTTTGTATATTGAATTTATTACCTGAGACTTTGCTGGAATTGTTTATCAATTTCAGAAGTCTTTCAGTAGAGCTTGTAGGATTTTCTGCATATAAGATCATATATATCATCAGTAGAGCTAATTTGACCTCTGCTTTCCCAATTTGGATGCCTTCATTTTTTTCTTTTGCCTGATTGCTCTGGCTGTGACTTCCAGTTTCATGTTGAATAGAAGTGACAGTGGCACCTTTGTCTTGTTCCAGTTCTTAGAGGGAAGGTTTTCAGCTTTTCCCCTTTCAGGTTTGTCATATATACTTGTTATAATTGTGCGGTATGTTCCTTCTGTGCCTTGTTTTTTGAGGCTTTTTATCATGAAAGAATGCTAGATTTTATCGAATGCTTTTTGTTGATCCTTGTGTCCTGCACTGCAACCCAGGTGATCATAGTACATTATGTTTTTGCTGTGCTGTTGAATTTTGTGTGCTAGTATTTTGTTGAAGATTTTTGCATCTATGTTTATAAGCGATATTGGTTTGTAATTGTTCTTTTTTTGTTGTGTCATTTCCTGGCTTTGGTGTCAAGGTGACACTGGTTTCATAGAATATATTTGGGAGAATTTTCTCCTTCTCAAAGTTGTGATATACTTTTTGCAGGATAAATACCAGTTCTTTGTAGGTCTAGTCAAACTCCTTTCTGAACCTGTTTTGTCTGGGAACTTTTTTTTTGTTGGGAGATTTTTTTATTACTGCATCAGTCTCACTGCTTATTACTAATTTGTTAAGATTTCTATTTCTTCTTGATTCAGGCTTAGGAGATTGTTCATTTCCAGGAATTTCATCCATTTCCTCTAGGCTTTCTAGTTTGTGTAAAGGTTTTGTAGTATGCTCAGAGGACGTTTTGGGTTTCTGCAGTATCCCCTTGTAATATCTACCTTTTCATTTCTGATTGAACTTATATGAATCCTTTCTCTTCATTTTCTGGTTAAACTGGCTGGCGGTCTATCACTTTGTTTATCTTTTCGAAGAACCAACTTTTTATTTCATTGATTCTTTGTATGTGTTTGTGGTTTACATTTCATTTGGTTCTGCTCTGAGTGTTGTTATTTCTTTTATCTATTGACTTTATGTTTGTTTTGTTTTTCCTTCTTTATTTCCTTGAGATGTAAAATCAGGTTGTTAATTTGTGGTCTTTTAGTCTCTTTGATGTAGATGTTAAAGGCTCTGAAAATTCTCTTTAGGACTGCTTTCTCTGATTCCAATAGAGTTTGAAAGCTTGCATCTGCTTTGTCACTCATTTCAGTGAATATTTTGACTGTATCATCAGTGACCCAATGATTATTCAGCAATCAGTTATTTTAATTTCCATGACTTTGTGTAGATTTGGGTGTTTCTCCTGGAATTGATTTCTTGTTTTATTCCTCTGTGGGCTGAGAAGATACGTGGTGTGATTTCAATATATTTTTTTAAATTATTGAAACTTGTTTTATGGTCTAAGGTATGACCAGTCTTGGAGATCGTCCCATAGGCTGATGAGAAGAATATGTATTCAATAGTTTTGGAATGGAATATTCTGTAAATGTCTCTTAGATCCATTCGTTTTAGAGTCCTGTTTAAGTCCAATTGGTTTTTTTTTTTTTTTCATTTTCTGCTTTGATATTCTGTCTAGTTCTGTCAGTGGAATATTGAAATCCCCAGGAATTAAGATGCTAAGGTTCCATTTTTTTTTGCTTAAGTCTGGAAGAATTTTCTTTATGAAACTGGGAGTCTCGGCTCGGCGCCTGTGGCTGAACAGGCTAAGGCACCAGCCACGTACACCTGAGCTGGCGGGTTCGAATCCAGCCCGGGCCCGCCAAACAACAATGACGGCTGCAATCAAAAAATGGCCGGGCGTTGTGACGGGCGCCTGTAGTCCGAGCTACTTGGGAGGCGGTGGCAGGAGACTCGCTTGAGCCCAGGAATTGGAGGTTGTTGTGAGCTGTGATCCCACAGCACTCTATCTAGGGTGACAGCTTGAGGCTCTGTCTCAAAAAAAAATAAAAAAAAAGAAACTGGGAGTCTCTCATTAGGTCATGTATATATTTAGGATTGTTATGGCTTCTTGTTTAACTTTTCTCTTTACTGTTACATCATGACCATTTGGCATTTTTTTAAATGTTATTGATTTAAAGTCTATTTTATCTGATACTAGAATGACTACACCTGCTTGCTTATGGTGTCCATTTGCTTGAAATATTTTTTCCATCCTTTTGCCATAAATCTGTGCATGTGTGTGTCCTTGTGGTTTAGACGCATTTCCTGGAGACATCAAATACTGGGGTGGTGTTTTTTCTTCCATTCAGCCACTCTATGTCTTTTGAGTGGGGTATTCAGACCGTTTGTGTTGAGCGTTAGTATTGATATGTGGGCCACTTTTCTGTTCATCATGTTGGATGATGTGTTACTGTTTTCCCTCTCATGCTATTGTTTTGTGAGAGCTGTGGGCTATAACTTTTGGGTGTCTTTACACTTGTAAGTATTTGTTGTGTCGTTTTGTGTACAGTGCACTTTTGAGTATTTCCTATACAGCTGGTCTAGTAGTCACAAATTCCCTTAGTATTTGCTTGTCTGGAAAAGTCTTCGTTTTGCCATCGTTAGGTAACTTAGTTTTGCAATACACACAATTCTTGGCTGGCAATTGTTTAAGAAAATTAAAAATGGTGCCCCAGTCTCTTCAAGCTTATTAGGAAGGTCTCCATGGTTACTTTAATGGGTTTTCCTTTGTAGTTTAGTTGTTGCTTTCATGTTGTGGCTTGCAGAATTTTCTCCTGTATTTTGACTTCGGCTAGGGTTATGACTGTGTGTCTTGGCAGAATAATATTTGCTGTGTGTGAATCTTCCCGTTGTTCAGTGACCATCTTGTATTTGGATGTTTGAATCTCTGGCATTACCAAGGAAGTTCTTCTCAATAATTCCCTCAAATAGGTTTTCCATGCTTTTTGCTTTTTCTTTTTGCCCTTCAGGATACCTGTAATTTATACATTGGCTTGCTTCACGTAATCCCATATTTCTTCGAGTGATTGTTTATTCTTTTTTCTCCACCTTTGACTTAACTGGGTTAGTATGAAAGTGTTTTCTTTAAGCTCTGAGATTCTTCCTTCTGCTACATTGTGCCTTTTATTGAAGCTTTCTGTTGTATTTTGTCCTTCTGTAAATGACTCTTCTTTTAGTTCTTTTATATTTTTTATGTTACATATCTCTTTAGTGGCTTTTTCGTATTTTTCATTCACATCTTGAATTTTTTTTTTGTTTTGGTTTCTTTGTGTTGATTTTCAACTTTCTCTTAGATTTCATTCATTTTTCTTTCCTGTCCATATTCTGATGTCCATTTCTGATATTTCAATGATTTCCGTTTGGTTGGAATTTATTGGTCTGGATCTATTGTGATTCCTTGGGGTGTTAACCTAGCTTGTTTTTTCAAGTGTGTGTGTGTGTGTGTGTGCGCACGCGCACGTGCACGCTGCTTTCTTCTTATCTGAAACCTTTTCTCAGCTCAGGGCAGGTAGGTTTACAGCATACCTGTTAGCTTTTGCTGGAAGCTCTCTTACTTATTGAGAAGGAGAAGTTCCTACGTAGTGTTTTTGTGTCATATTCTGGAGGATTTGACCTGTTGGGAGAGGGATGCATTCATTGAGACCCCATAACACATGTATTCTCTTGTGTCATTTTGATTTCCTGTAGTTTTCACATTGTAAATTGGTGCTGGGAGATATTTGTTTGACTTGGTGAGTTGGTCCACAGACCACTGTCAAACACTCAGGCAGGAGCAAGTCCCTCTACCCAGAAGCTGGTGGCATTACCTTGTCTAGCACCTATGCACATTGCAAGACCTTGGCACATGCCTGGGCCTGTTATAGGACTTCAGTTGGCAACAGAACAGGTCACAGGACCTTGGCGGATGCCCAGGTGTGTCAACCTTGGCTAGTGACTAGGTGCGTTTGTCTCTAGGCCACTGTTGGAAGCTCAGGCAGAGTTCTGGGTGAGTCCCTCTCCACCAAAGTGGGAATTTCAGGAGATTGCTCTGCCCAGGTCTCTCCACAGTGGTAGCGGTAGCTGTTTGGTGAGGTTAGCTGAGCAGCAGCCACAGGTGTCGGGGCTGCAGATACTCACTTTACTCAGGTTTGGTGTAATGGCGGCATGTAGTTGGAGGGTTTGGTGTAATGGCGGCATGCAGTTGGAGGGTTTGGTGTAATGGCTGCATGCAGTTGGAGGGTTTGGTGTAATGGTGGCATGCAGTTGGAGGATTTGGTGTAATGGTGGTATACAGTTGGAGGGTTTGGTGTAATGGTGGCATGCAGTTGGAGGATTTGGTGTATTAGCGGTATACAGTTGGAGTGAAGTTGTTGTTAGCAGGTCCATGGTGGAGAACTGGACCACAGGCTAAGTGTTACCTGGTGCTGCAGGGGCATGGCCTGCCAGCCAGTGTGGGGCCAGAAAGCTTGTTCTGTTTAGCACTCCGAGTCATGGGGGTGTGGCCTGCTGGCCACCACACAACACCAGAAACAATGGCCCACTTCATAGTGTGGGGCTGTAGGTTTGCAGTGAGGTGGATCTCTACTCAGTGCCCTAGTCCACAGGACTATGGTGCTCAACTGAGTGGCACTCGTGCTGGGGAGCTTGTTCCACTGGTTGGCACATGGGGCTGCCGGGAGTGGAGGCTCTTGGTGTCCAGTTATGGGCATGTAAGTACTACAGTGAAGCCAATCCCTATATAGACCAAGAGTTTAGAACCTGAGAGCTCAGAGTAGCATTAGCTGCAGCAATCTGGGACCCAAGACCAGCGGGTCCTTTCTGAGCCTACTTTCCTTATACGGTCTCCAAGCAGTTCTCTGATAAGCACAGAGGCCTGTAGTGATAGGGAGACCCCTTCCCCCACACACAGCTCAAGTCACACGGTCCATGTGGGAGTATGTGACCCTGGGCTTTCTTCTTTATCCCTTCCCCGAGTGTAGAGGTCATCCCCAGGTACCTTCCAGTCTTAGCAAGTAGGAGTCTCTGCCCTATCTCCTTCGCTCTTGAGCACCTCCTGTTGGTTCTCTGATGATCTCCAGTGCTCTGGAGAGGGTCTGTCTGTAGGTGGGCATCTCCCTGCAATTTTCCGTCTTCTAGAGAATGGCATGTGCAGGCTGGTTCTTGTCTGCCATCTTGTCCCCACTAAGGAAATGATTTTAAAAGTTAATTTATAAACTGATTAGAGCTAAGCAAATGTTAGTCGCTATCATTACCATGTCAATGAGACTCATTTAGTGCTGATGCTGAGATGTGCTTGTGTTGCTTGAGTAGTACAATAATAATTTTACTTGCCTAATATTCTTGTCTTTCTTCATTCATATTCTGCTGTGGTTGATAGAAAAATTGATGTTGATCAGATTGGGCTTAGATCAAATAAGACAAGCAGTGGTGCACGTCGACATCCTCAGGATAGGATTTCAGGGGGGATTTCATGTTATTACTTCTCTTAATCTTGAACAAGTCATTTTTAGCCTCCATAACAAATACCTAGAAAAATCCTTCCAAGTTTGCTTCCTGATACTGCTTTTTCTCTCCCTCCTTCTTTCTTCCTTCCTTTATTCTTAATTTTGTGGGCCAGGGTACTGTCACAAGCATTGCTTGTGGACCAGTGATGACTTGGGCAAAGAAATTTTAAAAAAATCCAATGACCCACAAGGTACTCCAAGCAGTTCTCTGATAAGCACAGAGGCCTGTAGTGGTAGGGAGACCCCTTCCCCCACACACAGCTCAAGTCACACGGTCCATGTGGGAGTATGTAACCCTGGGCTTTCTTCTTTATCCCTTCCCTGAGTGTAGAGGTCATCCCCAGGTACCTTCCAGTCTTAGCAAGTAGGAGTCCCTGCCCCATCTTCTTCGCTCTTGAGCACCTCCTGTTGGTTCTCTGATGATCTCCAGTGCTCTGTGGTGTGGTTACTAAGCAGGACTTCTAGACCTATTTTGTATGGGATGCAATGACCTTCACTTTTTTTTTTCTTCTTCATCTTTTCAGGAAACTTGGATTTAACTGGTCAGAAGCAAGTATTCAAAGCAGAGAACAATCCCTGGGTTACCCCGATTGCTGACCAATTCCAACTTGGTGTGTCCCATGTTTTCGAATACATCCGTTCTGAGACATACAAGTAGTAAGTAAATTGCTTTTCTAAACTAGTAGACTGTGATTTGATGGTATTTTTAATTCCTCCTGTTTTTAAAAACTGATCACGTGACACCCTTTTGGTGGCATTTAACACATAGGATCTAAAAATATTCTGTTAAAAACCGCATGTGGTAATCGTCTCTATTATTTGTAGATAAATTTTAATTGACATTTTCAAGAGACTTTTCACCAATTTTGTTGAGAGAATTTTTGAGATATTAAATTAGTTGAATATTCATGGCACTAAGGAAATTTACCAGACACATTCAGATCAGAACATATTTTTTTTCCTTCTGTGAATGCAAAGAATTACAAGCATTCTGAACAAAATTGTTAAGCAGTTTATTTATAAAATCAATAGAGAGTACTAGGAAAGCATCATTCTATTATTTAGAAGCTTTTTCTCTAGTGAGATGATAATCTCTCTAAGAGGAAAGGGAAAGGCAGAGTGGAGGAGGAGGAATCAGCGGCTTAAAGTCAGAGCATCAGAACACCCCAAGTACTGCAGGTTAACAGCACCTGTGGGAGAGCACCCCTAAAACCTGCCTGTTCCTGCTTCTGTTTCTCCGTGTTTGGGACATGGGAGGGATTCTACACCCCCCCCCCAGCTGCTTCTCTTGTATCTCGTGTCACTGTTTTCCCGTGTTATCTAAGCTTTCCCAGCTCTCAGACAAACTGTCATGTATCTCAATGCCTAACTGACTCCAGAAGCTAAGATACAGTGTCGTTTTAAGCACCTACTAAAAAGATTTGAAAACATCCATAGTTGGATTTAATTTGTTTTTGTGTCTGCCACCCACTTTTAAGTATTTAACATCCGAACTATTAGAGAAAAAGTAGAGAGACTAGAGAGGATGATTGAAGGTCACAGTCAGTTAAGACATTCATTCATCCATGTATCCATTCATTTATTATCAGAAAAAATGCCCCAAACTCACCGAGTCGACTACTCACCGTAGTCGTCACAAACTCACCATAGTCTGTGCTGGGCAAGTGTGTCCAGAATGACAGACAGGACAGACAGAAATGGCCAGCTGGGATTCTCTAGTGTTCCTGCCTGGGCACCGTACTCCTGGTCAGATGTTTGGGGTTTGCTGTGGTTGTGTTTCCATCTGATGGAATTTCAGGGAAAATAAACCGTAAACAATGGCCTGGAAACTCAGTACACCAAGATTGCCGAAGGATGCCATATCCTCGTATACAAAAGCAGCTTAACCCATGGCTTAGATTTCTTTTTTAGACAATACTATGACATTTGCAGTGTAAATGTTAAGATTTAACTTCAAGGCCTGCCAGGGTGTCTCGTGGCTATAATTCTAGCAGTCTGGCAAGTGGATTGCTTCAGCTCAGGAGTTTGAGATTACCCTGAGCAAAGCAGGATCCCATGTCTACCAAACATAGAAAAACTAGTCAGGCGTTGTGGCGGGCACCGATAGTCCCAGATACTCAAGAAGCTGAGACAAGAGGATCAGTTGAGCCCAAGAGTTTGAGGTTGGTGTGAGCTAAGACACCACGGCACTCTACCCAGGGGGACAGAGTGATATTCTGTCTCAAAAAACAAAAAAGGGCAGTGCCTGTGTCTCAGTGTGTGGGGCACTGGTCCCATATACCAAGGGTGGTGGGTGTGAACCCGGCTCCGGCCAAACTGCAACAAAAAGATAGCCAGGCATTGTGGTGGGGAGCCTGTAGTCCCAGCTATTCTAGAGGCTGAGGCAAGAGAATCACTGAAGCCGAAGAGCTGGAGGTTACTGTGAGCTGTGATAGCACGGCGCTCTACCAAGGGTGACAAAGTGAAACTCTGTCTCTTTAAAAAAAATAAAAAAAGACTTCAGGATAAAATAAGTATAGGATGTCTGGCTACTTCATAAGCCATATAGATATGTGCAATTATCACAGATCTCATTTTGTTTTTTTAAAATATGAATATAGCTCACCCTTGGAAATTAGTTAATTATGAAAATGTGTGAAAATATAATTGCAAATTAGCAGATCATTGTTTATTCTGTTTCTCTTAAGTTCTTAATCATTGCTATCATGAGTTTTCGGTAGGTTAGGGCTCTAATTAATTTTTCGTAAATGGGAAACTGTTTAGAGCCTGTTTTGTGGGGTATCTTGTAAAAATCATTCTGTCTATGATGCCAGACAGCAAAATACATGAGCAAGCTCCTAGCCATCCGGAATGGAAGGAAATTCTATTTAGTATTCTGGTTAACAAATTTTTTTTTTTAATTTACTATCAACAAATTTATAATTTACAGAGCATTCAAATACATTGAATATGAAAGTACTTCTAATTTTAATTTTTTATTTTCAAAGATTGAGCTGTGAGTTTATGGATTTTATATTGCCTCAGAGTCATTATTAGGCACTTTGATCCACTATTTCTAACTATTTCTGTTTATTTGTACATGATTAGGATTCTGGATAAGCAAGAGTTTTGTTGCTTTAGTTGAGTTAATTGATAGGTTATTTGAAGGGGAATAATACATGGCACGATATTTCAATCAGGAACATATTTGAGATGTGCATCCATATCCCTGTCTCTATTATTAGCATCCTTTAAGGGGAGGGTTTGGAGGAATCTAGGCAGTTTGTCTGCTTGTTTGCTTTTTCTGCTTGATTTCCTTGTGGAGCACTGGATTACCTTTTATACAGTTTAAATCAATATTAAAAGGCATGAGTAACTATAGAAGAGCCATTGTTGTCTTTCTAGGGTTACTAGCTGGTACCCGGTAGCTCCGTTTAGGGTGTCCACGTGAGCCTCTGCAGAGAGAACACACGCGATATGGGTCCCTTTACGGCAGGGACCCATTATGAGTTCTTCTCACCTTCTCTCCTCCTTGGGAAAGAGAAGCGTGTTGATTACTTCGTGTATTTCAGTTTTTCTGTTCTTTTCTCATTCTCCCTTAGTAACTAGCTAGCATTACTCCTTTGTCAGACATACTAGCCAAAATATAGATTACTCGCCAAGGCATACGTCAAATGTTTAGTCTTTAAAAGAATAAAAAACCTGTACAAAAATGCCGCCTTTGTGTTTCATCAGATTAGGATACACTGATTTTTGAAGTTCAGCGTCCTCCTTCACGTATATGAATACATCAATACCGTATTAGTATATCTTCATGTAATTAGAACCCAACTTAATTCTTTGTTTTAAGCAGCTATTTCACGATAAATGGATTTTTAATATCTTAACTATCTGAAAAAAATATTCTAAGTAACAGGTGTTTGGCTTTTTTTTAAATAAGTTTTACATGTGGCAGCCTTCACAGAGGGCAATTTATTTATGATGCTTTCATTTTTTTTAAAAAGCAAATTTCCTATTTAGTGCCTTAGTTTTAGATTCTCTATTGTAAAACCTGTAGTTCCTAATTGTCACCTCTTTGTCTCTTTTTAGTTAGGCCACATACACCCCATTTGATTAAAAAAAAAAAAACCCTTATACATTTATCTGTGTCTGTGCGGTGTGTGTTTACCTATCTTTAAACAACCATAAAATCATGATTTTGTTTTGGCACTTAAAGTGCCAGCGAACCTCCTCCTTTTCTTCCAACCGATTAACCCGTTACCTAGACAAGAGCAGCAGGGAACTAAAGAACTTACCGGGATGATTTCTTTTCATTCACATGTGTGGTCGACTTTCACAGTGACCTTCATGTTCTAAGCACATCCTTGAGGCCTTCTGAATCCGGCGCAGAGAAGATGAATTATCTGATTTACAGGCTCTAATGGACTTCAAGAGCTGACATGGACGCTTGAAAGAAAACAGTGAACTCAGTGTGTAGGAAGCACTAAAATAACTTGGAGATGACATAGCTGGGTGAAGATGTGGACTTGCTCACTTAAGCAGGAGGAGGTGTGGGCAGGTGTGGCGGGCAGGGTGTTGAGGGATAGATCTGCAGAGATTGCTCTCTGCGGTTCATACATTTGGGGCATTCATCACGTCCTCATTGTTTCTCAAGTGGAGACGGCCCTTTGTTCCTCTGTGGTACCTTCCACCAGGGGAACATATTGGCTGGTGTCATTACTTTGCCCTTTATAAGTTATTCCCTCTGTTAAAGTAAAATAATATGCTCGGTTGGGTTCTTGAAGATCACACCCTACACAGACAGCGCTTTGGCATTTTCAGACTGTTGTTGAGTTACACATTGTCCTTTTAACTCAGTGTCATGATGGCTGTCTCCGTCTTTGACTTCCTTTGTTTCTGTGAAGCAGAGTGATGATGGAATAGTCACTGCTTGCTAGATTTCCAGAAAGTAGATGCTCCCTCCCGCTGAGGAGGGGCAATCAGGTTGAAGTCAGGACCCTTGATGAGATTCTTAGTGAAAGGGGGTATGTCACGCTTTGCACGTTTCCATCAAGGAAGGTGGATAGCCTTCCACAAACCATTTTAAAAGCTGACAAGTTAACGCTCATCAACAAGTTAACAAAAGAAGAGGTTTGACAAATGTTAGGCTGAAAATATGTGGGTTAAAAGAGGCATTTGGCAACCAGGCATTGTCACGAAGGCTGCAATTTGCAAAGCATGGCAGTGCTAAAGCTTCGTTCCCAGCGCAGCAGAACCCTAAAGATGCTCCCCTGACGTTCTTTTCCTCCCTTGGGAAAGGTGCCCTCCTGGCACCTGTTTTTTTCTGTTTTGTTTTTCAATCTTAAATGAAGATTGGCTGTACTGTTAATACATGTTAGTTAATGGTAACCATTTTAACTAAGCAATGTTTAGAAATGGTGAGCAACAATGATCAAAAATGCTGAGAAGTTCTCTTCACTGGAAATCTAGCAAAATAAATCATCCCCTCCAATTTGCAAGGACGAGTTATTTCATCTGCCGGTATCGTTCTCAAGTTGCTTTACTTGTAGAATTAAGACTAATCAATGTGTTTTTTTTTCCTTCTGCACTGTGAACAAACCTATTACAGGTTGTAATGGACATAAATGGGCTTTATCAAAGAGCTCCCATATCCTCTGAGGACGGTTGAGTCAGCCACCTAGAAGTTCTTTAGATAACTTCACCTGTGTATCTGGTCCACCAAAGGCCAGAGCATTTCAGACCTAATCGGGAGGCCCATTCGCTTTCAGACAGCCCTTTACAGAAGGAAATCACGTCTAATGAAGACTCTAGAAAACTTATTATTTTCCGGTGAGATATAAATGGACGTACAAAACTGGCAGATGGTTTTATAAATATCTTCAGAAAGATAGAGAAGAGGGTTAAACTCCCAAGACCTTCCCAGCAGTTAGTAAATTTTACATAGTGACAATCGGTATGCAAAACAGTGTATACTTTGCTTTTTCATTGCTGTATCTGAAAATAGCTCCAAATAAGCCACAGACAAAACATTAGTTCTGTAGAGTAGACAGGCAAATGAAAAGCCATTTTTTTCCCCTAAAGCTTTTGACATAAAGATTGTTTTATTCTTAAAAGTTGACTATATTTTCTGTCTCTGGTGATTTATATTTTCTTGGTAGCTGAAAATTTATATTTACGTGGTATATTATGGTTCCCTTTACAGCTACTCAATGTATTATCACATTTTCTTCATCACGTAAACTAGGATTCAAACTTTTGACATCTCTGGACCCATTTTGCATGAAAATATGTTGCACTTAACCCATATTGCTAGAAAGTATCAAGAGAAAAAAGAAAGCCCTATAACCTTACATCCTCTCTTTCTTTTTTTTTGCGGTGTTTTGGCGGGGCTGGGTTTGAACCCACCACCTCCAGTATATGGGGCTGGCACCCTACTCCTTTGAGCCACAGGCGCCACCCCCTGTCTCCTCTTTGATGTTCACTGTAAATGGTAAAATTACCTAGCAGGCCTCTCTCCAGTTAGGAAGAATGTTAGAAAAAGAGTTGAACACGTTTATCCCTCGAGTAAATGTAAGTCAGGTTGTAATATCAACTGTTGATCTTTGACTTAATTTCTCAACTGTTTAATTCAGGCCCAGGGCAGATTTGAACTCACCACCCCTAACTACAGAGCTGTGGTGTCCAGCTTCAACTGTTTATATATGGGGTCATGAGCTATTAATTACCCTATTTAGAAACACCTCTCTCTTTAAGGTGACAGGAGAAGCATAGACTATTTGAGGAAACATACATAACCGTTTTCTTTCATTTCCAAGTTTTTTGATAGATCACATAATACATTTTTCATTTTAGAGAACTTTTTCATTCTTGCCTCGTAACTTGGTTAACGGTACTACTCGACGTACTTCACGAGTGATGAGTATTTTTCCTTTTCCTTTTTTGCGGTTCCATAATTCATTCGGTATGTGAAGTGTTTGCAGGCCTCTCAAGCTTTGCTTTGCTATGATTGTACAGCTCATGCAGAATGGTTGTTTTGTAAACAGAAGGTGCTTCCCAATTTGACGTTCCACTTGGATTCTGTGAGAGGTACAGTAGAGAACGTCTCCCCGCCAAACCCAGGCAGATCAAAAGTAAACCCTCCCAGGGCTTACAAAGGAGCCGAACAAGGCCAGCTGGTATTCCTGAAGGCGTCTAGTGAGCCCCGGTTTATACCTCGCTTATTCTGGGATGTTCTTCACTGTGGTGTGCAGTAGATAGATACAAATCCAGACTTGGGAAAACTCTCTTCATATATCCAGGTTCATTCCTTCAGTGTCCCCTCTGGTCCTGTAACGTGGCCACTTCAGTGATGTTTTAGACCTCCCGGGCTCAGGCTTCACCAGTCAGAAAGAGCTCTTGTGCCTGCCATTCTGTACTCCATGAAATTCGCATTTTACTTCATGACTAGCACTTCCCATTGAAAATGAAGGGCAGAAGAGGGGGAAAAAACCCACAAATGCTTCCACTTCAAAGAGAAAAGAGATATTTCTTCTGATTGCTTTCTTTTTTTTTTTTTTTTTTTGAGACAGAGTCTCACTCTGTTAACCTGGGTAGAGTGCAGTGGTGTCATAGCTCTCAGCAACCTCAACCTCCTGGGCTTGAGCCATCCTCTTGCCTCAGTTTCCCATGTGGCTGGGACTACAGGCCACTATATCTGCCTAGTTTTTCTATTTTTAGTAGATGCAGGGTCTGGCTCTTTCTCAGGCTGGTGTGAAACTCCTAAGCTCAAGCAATCCACGCACCTTGGCCCCCAGAGGGCTAGGATTTCAGGTGTGAGCCTCCATGCCAGGAGTTTAGCTCTACAAAAGGTTTTTAGGTAGGAACTTCTAGAGTAGAACAATCTCAGTGTCTGTCTGGATCCTCCACTTGATTGCTGACTCTCACACCTGCACTCAGCCTGTCTCGTGTGTTCCTGATGGGCAGCGTGACACCTCACAGTATCAATTTTAGGTAAATAGAATATAGATCATTTGTCCCACTCGATAGAAGAAAAGGAAATATCAGCTAAATCATTGCATCAACACTCCAGAAAGGAAATGTGTCAGGGTGCCTTCTCTTCAAGAGGAGCTATTTTTGGTTCTGGTTTCTTAGATGATACTTATTTGATACAACCACATTTCTTTATTGAGTATCAACCTCAGTGAGGTGAAATTGGTCAGCCCTACGTATTGATAATTTTTATGACGTCCCAGTAATTTTGAAGCTCAATGTTTGATGCTCTGTATCGAGCGAAGATGAATTATTGCCTGCACTTGCTGTTTTTATTTGAGAGATAAATTAAAAAGGGGCGCTTTTATAATCAGACAAAACTGTCTGTAGTTTCTAATAACTACACAGTAGTATCTTGTTTTTGTACGTGCTGGCTTTTTACTGAGCTCTGGTCTCTTATTCTGGCCGAGCGTTGTTCAAGTTTTTTTTTATTGTATGGTTTGAGGGTGTTTTTTTCTCTCTCCCTTAATTTTTGGTAGTTAAGAATTCTCCTTTTTCTTTCCAGCTTTTGGTGGAGGCCGGGTTTGAACCCACCACCTCTGGTATATGGGGCTGACGCCCTACTCCTTGAGCCACAGGCGCTGCCCCAACATACAGGAGGAGGAACCAAATATGAACCGGGTAGTTAAGGATTCTCCTCTGTTGCCAACTTCTTTGGATTAGAATACCTAATATTATGAAAGGCATTTCAGTCAACTTTATCAGATAAAAAGCATGATTGTGAGTTCAGAGGCATTTATCAATACCCCACTTTATCTTTCGTGCATCAAGGAAATAGCTTTCCCTATTTTATTCTGTTGTGTTTGTATATTATTTCACGTGTGTTTTTAAAACTCAGGGTATTAAAAACATGCAGTGAAGAAAGATACTGTTTTCTAGTAATTTTTAGTTTTAATTAAATTTAATTAATTTTAATTTTTAGTCTCATATGGGACATACCCGTGTACAATTCCATCACCTTCAAAATGCAGGTACTTTTTATTCTCTAAAAAGATAGTATTTTTTTAGGGATTAAGTAAATTATCATTGAAGGTTGGTTATTTTAAATGGCAAATTTACTGAATAAATACCATGGCCTATCTGTTTTCTTTTCCTGGGGATATCTGATTTTGCCTTTGCTATGGGTGTTAGTTTTCTAGCGCTGCTGTAACAATGTTCCAGGGACTGGGGGGCTGAAAAGGGGAAACATACTGTCTCACAGTTCTAACAGGGGGGAGTCTCAGCCCTGGGTGCCACTGGGGTTGGTTGGTTTTGGGGTTGGTTTTCCCTGAGGTCTACAGGGGAAGGGTCTGTCCTGGGCCTCTCTCCTTGGCTTAGACGTGGGCATTCTCTCTCCGTCTCTTTACGCCATCTTTCCTCTACATGTGTCTGTGTGTCCAAAGGTCCCCTTTCTATGAGGACATTAGTCATCCTGGGTGAAAGCCCCCATGACCTCATTTTAATTTGATGATCTCTCTTAAGAACTTATCTCCAAATATGATCATTGTCTGAGCTACTAGGGGTTAGAACTTGGGTGGGAGAGGGAGCCACCACAATTCAACAGTGACGCTATTGCTACTCGTATGCTTAGAAAGAGCATTCAACCCTTTATCAGGTTGTTCCCCTACCCTCCCTGTACTCTTTCTGTGCACAGCCCCCCACACCTTCGCTAGGAGGCTTATGCTGTGTATTAGCAAAGGTGTTCAAATGACTTTCTAAGTCCTTCTTTGGTTTTTTGGTTTTCTTTTTTTTTTCTCTAAGACAACGTCTCTCAGTTTGTCTCCCTGGGTAGAGTGCAGTGGCAGCATAGCTCATGGCAACCTCCATCTCTTGGGCTCAAGAGATCTTCTTGTCTCAGTCTCCCAAGTAGCTGGGACTACAGGTGCCTGCCACAACGCCCAGCTAGTTTCCTTTTAGAGACAGGGTCTCACTCTTGCTCAGGCTGTCTCCAGCGCCTGAGCTCAAGCAGTCTTCCCGCCTCGGCCTCCCAGAGTAATAGGATTATAGGCACGAGCCGCCACACCCCTCAGTTTTCTAACTCTTAATCCACCCTTATCCCCCCACTTTCTTCTCATAGGCTTGGCTTTCAGAATTTCGGGTTCCTCTGAAACATGCAGATTTACGCCAGTTTCACTGTAGGGACACAGGGGATAGTGCCCTGCTCTTGGCAGAGAGGCCACCGTTTCATTCTTACTTTATGAAAGCCAAGCCTATAAAAAGAGAGAGGTAGGGGTTGGCACCTGTGGCTCAAGGAGTAGGGCACCAGCCCCATGTACCGGGGGTGGCAGGTTCAAGCCCAGCCCTGGCCAAAAATACCCTGCAAACATAAATAAATAAATAAATAAATAAATAAATAAATAAATAAATAGAAAAAAAAGAGAGAGAGGTGGGGTGGGGCTGGATGGAGGCTTAGAAAGACACAGGGACTTCTCTGTGAAACTCTTAGTAAAAAAAGGGAAAATAAGAAATCCTGAACCTGATAGAGGAAAAGAGCTGCAGATAGAGAAATTGATTGATTCTGATCATAACCTGGCTTATTTTTCAAATCAGAATCACATGATTTCTTTTGTTTACCTTTTTTTGGAGTTTACAGTCAGCACACATGTGCAGTACACATACAGGCCTGTTCTTGAGTACTGATCTTAGAGGGGACTTCTGGGTTCAGTTTCGTCAGAGGTCATGGTCTCAACATGCCCCCCCTCAAGCTCCCCACGTAGAAGTTCAAACTAGATCACCTTTGGGGGTTGTTCCAGCAACAGTTTCTAATCCCGACTTCTCTGTCTTTCTGGGAAACATGTTTTGTTGTCTCCATCAATTCATTATTTTTTTTAATTGAGTTTAATTCTTTAATTTGCCTCCCGTCTGGATTTACTTTATCGATTTTTTTTTTTTAAAGGCAACGGAAGATGATGATGACCCTGAATATAAATTGTTACAGGAAAATGGATACGAGATAAAATTACCAGATCAACCTTTTTATTCTATATTTTATGGAATATCTAATATATGTTTGGCAGTAACTTATTCTTACACATGAATTCCTGACACTTTCGATTCTTCAGACTTATTAATCAGGGTAGTCAGCACCAGAGCAATTTTATGAGACTTACCAGTCATCAAAAATTTATTATCAGATAAATCAAAGAAACAACGAGCATCTTAATAGGGAAGAGAAAGTAGCATGTAAAGGATCATTTAAGGCGGCGCTTTTTGTCAGTTGTGTGTTATATTTACAGCCAACACCAGAGAACTTATTCATAATTTCATGCAAATAGCCAGCAGGGCGATCGTTATCTTCTTAGGTAAATCCTTTCTCTTTGTTTTTCCCCTGCAGAATATTGTGTTTGGTCTAAGACTGAGAATGCTAAAAATATGAAAGATTGGAAGCATCATTTTCCGATGTTAAGCCTACAGCATTTATTTTAAAACAGTATCTGCATTTTCTTCTGAATTTTGTTACAGTTATCATCCGAAGTTAAGAACTCCTGGCCTCACCCCTTTCCTTTGGGGCCAGGTTGCTGCACTTGAGCCCTGTGAAGTGGCAGAGGGAGGTGGTTTTCAAGTTGCCCTTCTTGTGGTCGGGTTCCATGTGCAGCTTCTAATGGGACACACTGGCCTGTGTCCACTGTACCTTTTGGCATTTTTTTTGACACCCTTTTGGAGGTGTAATAAAAGACTTGGGTCTTTATTGTACAAGATGAGCTGATTGGAAGGGAGACTTTTCATCACTGTAGCCCTGTCCTGAGCATACCCGATTCTCAGAATCCCCTATAGAGAAGGACCAGGGCAGTAGGTCAGGCAGGAGCCAAGATGCCACTTGACAGCCTTCGTCCAGAGCCACCGGGAATGGACCCAGAAAGTCAAGGCTGGGATACATCCCATCAGAGATACAACTGGGGTTCTACCTCATATAGTCACATATCTGCTTTCTCTGCCTGGAATGTTCTTTTTTCCCACTTTACCAATTGAATGCCCAGTTATTCTGCAAGTCTCAGGTTAAATATTGCTTCCTAAAAACCTTTTCTTACACTCTTTCCCTGCTGCCCATCAACTGTACATTCCTATCGTCATCTTGAGCTCTTCTGCTTGTCTTTAGTGTCAATTTTAATAATAATATTAATAGCTGTCAGTCATTGAGTTACATACCCCGTGCCTCGTACGCACTAAGCGTCCACTTGTCAGTCAGAGTTTGTTTATGTGAACACCACCTATGTTTCGGTGGTTAAGTGAATGTGTTTTCTCCCGAAGAGACTAGAATCTTTTTGAAAGCAAAGAGCATCTTTCCTCCATGATTAGGCTTTGCACGCGACATGCCCTCGGCGTCTGATTATATAAGAGGACTGTCTCATGCAGAGGGACCTCTGACCCATGGCCCTGATTTCTGGAAGATGAGACCATTCTAAGGTCTGGAATGGACCAAATTACAAGGTTCATTGTTTTTGCTGGTAGGTGATAAACAGTACTGGAAAGATTAAAATGTACTCTCAGTCTGTAACATGAAGTTTTGGTTGTGTCTTCCAAGGACACAATCCTTGGAATTGTAAATTTCCTTCCTTATTTGTATAGATTTCTTCTTTCGATCACACTACTTTCATGGTGCGAGTGAAACATGTCCTTCCCAAATAAATGAAGTGTGTCTGAAAGGGAATCCTTCCTCCAAACGTATCTGAGGGCTCTGTGGTTTCCTAACTCTGCCTCCTGTTTGTCCACCAAGGGAGTAGTCCACAAAGGTGCCCAGTGTGTAGACCGTGCTTGGAAATGTAGAGAATATTCCTGAAGGATATGCAGTGAATTAGTTATGATAAGTTATTTCTGGGGAAAGAAACTGGATGGCAGGAAGCAGGGAGGGAAAGATTGTACCAGCCAATCTGGGGAACATTATCTTCACTCTTGATCCTTTGAATGTTCGGTTTTATACATGTATTCACTATTTTAAAGATTAAAAAAAAAAACACCCATGGAAAGGAAGAGACCTCAAAGAATGCAGTTTTATAACTGTTCCTGTCTACTGCTCTCTCCCTTCTCCATTCATTTGCCTGGATTTTGTGAAATCCTTTCTGGACTGTCTCTGTCCGATCAGATACTCTAAAACCCTTCAGGGTGACATCACCTCTTAAAGTGTGTCCTGAGTCTTGGAACGAGATTGTTTGAGTGGGAACTTGAGAGACGGTTTCTCACTTAGTGCAGTGACCATTCTGATTTTGGGCTGAAGCATTATGAAATCTAACATTGTTTATAACACCTGCCAAATAACATTAGTCTTTCCTGGATTCTTGGAAGAACTCGTGCAATCTGTTTTTTCTTGAGAATCCAAAGTGAAATGGAGAGGACTGAAGAAAAGAAAAGGATTAAAAAAAAAACAAAGTGGACTTATTCTTTGTTGCATTTCTTTTTAGAGAGATAGTTTCCCACCTAAGATGTTAAGTGAGAGGTGGGCTTTTTTATTTTTGATATAAAGGAGAATGGATCTTGACAGAACTGATTATGTGTTAAGAGAATGGAACTAGGCTTGTATGAGACAAAGGTTTTATTGTTTTGTTGCTTCCCTGTCCTTTATTTTCTTTTCTCTTTCTTTCTTTTTTTTTTTTTTTTTAGCTGTAAGCTTAGATGACGTGTGTGTTTCAGACTGTTTATGGGAGATTATGAGCATTTTTAATCTGTTCTTGTGCATTCCTGATAGAAACTGCGTGAGTGGTGATCTTTTAATAGAATGTGTCTTGCAACTACAAAATTTATTTTGGTACAAAATTCTAGATAATGCCTAGGAAATGTAAATTTTGTCAATAAAAGTTTTTGTTTTCGAAATACTTCTGAAATCTCAGAACTATTTTTTTTAAGTTGTCTGAGGACAATTTCTGCTTTATTTTTTTTTTAAGTTTAATTAAAACAGTGCATCAAGGAAAATACTGATCCTAAAGTAAAAAGTAGTCTTAATGAATGTTTAGAAGATGACCGGAAAAGATGTGCAGATGGGGGAAAATCCTCCTTGAAGACCACCTCGTGAATGCATTATCCAAGGTGACTTTGGTTTGCTGTGATTAAAATACTAAGACTCTCAAGCAACTTTGTGAAAAAACAAATTCAGAGAATGCATTAGAAAGTCAGCTACTCTGAGTTCCCTCTCCCCCATTTTTATTCTGTCCACGTATTGACATCCAAGTGGATTAGCGTGTGACGGAATTTGCCTCAATGACACAAGAGAAGAGGAATCAGCATTCATCGACTTCCCGTTAAGTTTCCAGGCCCTGGTGGGTTCTGTACAGGCTTCCTCTCCTGTAGGCTCGTGACTCCGGGAGATGTAGGTATTCACCTCTGCTTTCACGTGGGAAAACAGACAGGCAGACATCAAGAAAAATAACTGGGGGTTTAGCCTGGTCCTGGAGCCAGAAATCAAGGTTTGTCCTATAAAAGAACACGGTCGCATTTTCCTTGCGGCTTTGGGGAAGATCTAGGAAGAAGGTGAGGACATGCTGAGTTCGTGCTGCTATTCTCGAAGGGGAGGGAGTCAGTGCAAGAAGCTAATGGGCACGTTCACAGTCACTTGACTCTTAGGTTCTGGAGTCAAATTCAGCCTCCTGCAAGCCGGTGGTGAAGGCCCCTGCAGTATTGAAGAGCTCCTCCCTGTTTCCCTGCTGCCTCCCATTTAGGACCTGAAAGCCTGTCTTCCCCGTGTCTCACGGGGATTCTAATTTAACATCCTCTTGTCTGCGTGGTTGCGGTTTGACAAGCACAAATCTATTTTCCTGCCAGGCACGCCCTCTGGTTCAGTGAGCGTGTGCTCATCCACTCTGGCGAGACAGCCATCCAGGGTTAGAGTCCCCACTCTGGAAAATTGAGATCCGAAATGTTCCCAGATCTGGAACTTAACTGAGTGCTGACTTGGTGCTCAAAGGAAGCGCTCACTGGAGCATTTCAGATTTTCAAACTGCAGATTCTAAACTGGTGGGTATAATGCAAATATTCTAAAATCTGGAAAAAAGTCCAGAACGCTTCTGGTCCCAAGCATTTGGGATAACGTCCTAAAAATCCAAACCGCTTCTGGTCCCGGGCACTTGGGATAAAGGATTTGCCTTCACTCAGAGTATGACCTTTCCCCAGCATACTTCGTATGTCTTATTTTGTGTTGTTGTTATCATTGTTCTTTCTCTATTTTGGACTTGATTTTGGATTTCCGGCCTTTCTCAGCCTGTCTCGTACCAAGGGACTGAAGTCAGGTTGGCTACTACATCCTTCCCCAGCTTTTTTCTTGGTCTCTTCCTTGTAACTTTGTTTTGTTAACACCGACCCAGGCTTTAATTCTCTCGCCCCCGTAAGTGAAAGATAGTATGAAAACCTAAAAATCTGAGGCCCAAGAGCGCCTGTTTTCCAAATGCATTGATGCTGGCGATCTGAGGTCTGCTAGTCATTTGATTGACAAGCCACAGACATTACCTTTTAGGCAAGGAGCATACATTCATGCTGGTATTCCCTGTTCGCTTTGTCTTTGTTCTGTTTGGTTTGGACTCACTGTCTTAACAGAGTTTATTCATCCTTCCTGTGCCAAGCCCTGCCTACTAAGTCACACCATGTGTTTGCACGAATACTGATACCCTCTTTCCACGTTTCCATTTTCTTTTCTCTTCCTGACCCTGGATTGAAGTGTTCTGGAATTGACTGCTGAGTGTATAAGTTCAGGAAGTCTCCTTGTCACTGTTCCTAGAACACCACCTGCCTGAAAAGAAAAAGAAATAGTAAGTTCCTTTTGGACTTTTTCCTAATAAAACCAAACGTTTGGGCCACTCAGTCATATAAAGGCTCAGGTCCCGTGATGTCCGGACAGACTCCCATTCAGTTCAGGGACAGAAACTGATGGAGAGAAGATACACTAACACAGCCTTTTAAGATACTGTCCTTAGTTGATTTTCTTGGGTAAGAATATTTGTCTTTAGTCTTATATTCAATTTCTGAACGGCCTTTGCCTGGTTCTCTCATCTCGATCAAGTTTCAGCTCAAATGCCATCTCGACAAAATGCTTTCCATGTCACTCTACCTAAAACTGACGCCCAGTGGGCGCGGTGGCTCACACCTGTAATCCTAGCACTCTGGAGGTCAAGTCAGGTGGATTGCTTGAGCTCAGGAGTTCAAGACCATCCTGAGCAAGAGTGAGATTTCATCTCTAATGAAGATAAAAAACTAGCCAGGCACTGTGGCGGGTGCCTGTAGTCCCACCTATTCAGGAGACTGAGGCTAGAGGATTGCTCCAGCACAAGAGTTTGGGGTTGCTGTGAACTGTGACAACACGGCACTCTACCCAGGGTGACAGAGTGACTCTGTCTCAATCAATCAATAAAATAGACCCTATAATCCACTCCCCCATACCCCCAACTAATGTTATTGTCACTCTTAGGGTTAGAATAGAGGCTCCTGCAAGAGCAGGGACTTCATTTTACACACTTCTCTGTCCCAGGAGTCTCAGACAGTGCCTGGCACATAGGGGGCTCTCAAAATACGTAATGAATGAGAGGCGTTGTTCTTTCAACCATACATCGTTGCCTGTGGCTTAGATATTTCTGCTAGGGAAGTTTTTTTTAAAAATTTTTAAATAAAAACAACCTTCCATCACACATCCATTACACATTTTTAGTGTTTCCCTTCTTCCTGTGTCTGAGTTGCTCAGATTTCATGATATTATTAGTGCTGCTTTCCTCACCACGAATGTGTCTCTGATGTTTCCAAGGCTGCAGCCTTCCCCAGCCAGCTATTTCCCAGCACATCTAGTCGCTCGTTTTAGCCAGGCTTTGAAAGAAACTCCCGCACATGAAATTTTAAAGGGTGATAATGGGAGAAAGAAAACAAATACCAGAAGCTGTTTCCGAGGGTCTTTGACCTGGACTCTGCCTGTTCGCCCACCATTTTGCCTTTTGTTTGGTCCTCGGCGAGGCCTTCCTCCCCTCACTACCTTTGTGAGTGGGACCTAGATTCTGGCAGCCAAGCACCTCGGGATGCAGGTGTGACTTTTGTCCTCCGTCAGGATGCTATGAAAGAGCCTGTAAAAGGTGAATTGGCAGGCTTTGAACTACAGTAATTGCTTGAAAATAAACAGCAGAGGAGAGGGGATACAGTTCTTCCTGGCACTCAAAATATGTGAGTGTTTTGTTAGCAGGTCAGAAAAGCTACTTAGAGCCTGATCTCGGAATGTGAGGGGTTCAGGTTGGAAAAGGGCATCAGAAGTGCTCGTAATCACGCAGCCTTAGGGAGCCAGAAGCCCCCGATCGGCTGCATTGAGAAGGAGCCGTACCCTGCAGTTGGTGGTGTGTGCTTCTCCCCCTCCACGTGTCCTCTGTGACGCAGCCTGGCCTGTTGATCACGGGGACACCTGGTAGAGGTGAGGTGCCACAATGTGCTTTAAGAAACATGTGGCTTGTCTTTGCACAGAAGAGTTATGTCAAGACATGGCTTCTAAATACAAAGTGAAATTTTTTCACAGACTGAAAATTAATTTTCTATATTGCCAAGAAAATTCTCCTAGTCCCACTTTTCATTGTTAATTAAGTGTTGAGAAGACGGGAAAATGTTTTTTTTTTTTTTTGTATTTCTCCTAAGATATGGCAATAGCATGAATTAGTTTTAATTATGTGCAATACAAAAGAAATTTGTAGCTGCTCTGTTTATATTAGGCCAGAATTTCTGCTTTTGGAAATAAATGTGGCTGCCTGCTCCACAAAAGGAAACCAGGAGCTGCACAGCAATTGTCTGACCCACAGCCAGCTGGTCTCTGAGACTTACCAGGCTCTAAAGGGGCTTTTGCCAGTGGGACTCAAGGACCCTGGAGCAACGTTTCTATGGGGCCAAAGGACTTATGAATCCCCCAAAGGAAATGTACATGAATTGTGAAGTGCCCTTTAATGGAGCAGGTGTAGCCTGGGAGAATGAGCCAGCCCCCGGAGGTGTGCGGGATTCCCTGTTACAGTGCAGACCAGTGAGTGTGAGCACTAACTCTAGAGGCAGCTAACTGGGTTCAAATCCCAGTATTAATTTTTGATAGCTTTGTAATACTGGACTAGTTAGATTTTTATTTTTATTTAACATCTTCATTGAGGAATAATTGGCATACAATAAACTACATATTTAAGGTGTACAGGTTGATGTATTTGGACATATTTATAGACTGTCAAACAGTCAGTTAAGACAGAGCTCACATTCATCATCTCCCAGCGTTTTTCTGTGTTTCTGTATAAACTTTATCCTTCCCTCATGCCTCTCTCCTCTCCCCTCTGTATCCCTAGGCAACCAGGCCTACTTTCTGACTATATATTTGTTTGCATTCTATTGATTGTTACATAAATATAGATATACAGTATGCTATATTCAAAAAAAATAAATTTGGCTCCTTTCCTTTAGCATAAGTACTTTGAGAGTAATTCATTGGTGTTCCGTGTATCAGTAGGTTATTTCTTTGCATTGCTGATTGGTGGTCCATTGAATGTATATACCACAATTTGTGTATCCGTTTGCCTGGACATTTGGATTATTTCCAGTTAGGGACTACTATAAGTAAAGCAGCTATGAACTTTCATGTGGAAGTTTGTGGTTGGACACATACAGTGAATTCCTTCTCTTCTAAACGCCTCAGAGTGAAATGGGGGGATTTTATGGTAGGTATGGATTTACCTTCTTAAGTAAATGCAAAACTGTTTTTCAACATAGTGGTACCATTTTATAAACCAACCAGCAGTGTCTGAGAGCTCCAGTTCCTCCGTGTCCTCATCAATATTTGGTGTGGTTAGTTTTTAAAATTCTATTAATTCTAATGGAATTAAGGAGTGTCCCCCTCTTATTTTGATTCCCATTTATCTGATAAATAGAGATGTTGAAATTTTACCATCTTTATATCTTCTTTAATGAAATTTTTGTTCAGATCTCTCCATATTTTAAAGTTGGGTGGTATATTTTCTTATTCAAGTGCTGAGATTCCTTTTTTTTAAGTACTGAGATTCTTTACATACAGTTGGCCTTCCATATTTTTGGGCTCCCTATCCGTGAATTTAAGCAACTGCAGATCAAAAATATTTGGGAAAGAAAGCATCTGTACTGAATATGTATAGACTTTTTTCCTTGTCATTGTTTCCTGAACAATGTAGTACAAATAGATAATTACATGGTAATTTAACAGATGCTTTACTAGGTATTATATAAGTAATCTAGAGGTGATTTAAGGAATATAGGAAGGTGTGCATATGTTATATGAAAATACAATGCCATTTTATGCAACGGAACTCGAACTCAATGGATTTTGGTATCTCCAGGGAGTCCTGGAATGAATATTCCACTGAATATCAAGGGACAACTGTGTTACAAATACAAATCTTTTATCACATATATGCTTCTATGGTCTGAAAGCTTGTATTCCCCCAAATTCGTATATTAAAATCCTAAGTTCCAAAGTGATAGTATTGGGATGTGGAGCCTTTCTGGAGATTAGTAGGTCATGAGGGCAAAACACTCATGAATAGAATTAGTGCTCTTATAAAAGAGGCCCAAGTAAAAAAACAGGAAAAAAAAAAAAAAAAGAGGCCCAAGGGAACGTGTTTGTCCCTTCTACCATGTAAGGCTATGGCAAGAAGGCTTCATATGAGGAACAGCCCTTTCCAAACCCTGACTCTGCAGTTGCCTTAAGCTTGATCTTCTCTGCCTCTAAAACTATGAGAAATACATTTCTGTTCTTTAGAAGTCTGTGGTGTTTTGTTATAGCAGCATGAATTTATTAAGACATATGCTTTACAAAGCTTTCATCCCGTTCATGGTTTATCTCTTTTATTCTACTAGCGGTGTCTTTTGAAAAATAAAACTGTTTAATTTTGTTGAAGTCCAGTTTATCAATTATTCTTTTATGGATTGTGTTTTTGTGATATCTTCTATGTTTTCTTTCAGCAGCATTATGATTTTAGGTTTTGCATTTAGGTCTATGATGCATTTTTGAGTTATTCTTTGTATATGGTATAAGGTATAGATCAAAGTTTATGTTTTTGTATATGGATATCCATATGCACCACTGGGATAGAGGTTGATTGTTTTGTGTATATTGATTTTTTATCTACTTATTCTATCAGTTATCAAGAGATGATTGTTGAAATTACAGAGTACAGTGTGGCTTTGTCTGATTCTCTTTGCAAGCCTCTCATTTTTTGTTTCATGTGTTTTATAGTTCTGTTATTAGGTACAGAAATACATTACTTGCATTCTTTGGCCAGAAATAGACTCTGTCAAGTATTAATGTTGCCACCCCTGATTTCTTATTAGTGTTAGCATGGTGTATCATTTTACTTTTTTTATTTTTAACCTATTTATTAAATATCTTTATATTTAAAGTGTGTTTCTTATAGGCTACACATACGGTTTGGTTTTGCCTTTTCAGCTCATCTGACAATCTCTGCCTTTTAATTGGGGTATTTGACCATTTACATTTAATGTGTTCTGTTCATTTGTTTTAATTCTGTTTTCTCTCTGAGTTTCATTTTACATAGCATGTTACTTTGGTCTTAAGTTCACTAATCATTTCTCCATCTCATACATTATAGTGTTGGTCTTGTGATTCGATTAGAGTCTTTTGTATGTTCTCCAAAAGTCAGGATACTGATTAACTCTCAAAGAAGAGGAGGCTATTTTAGAGGGATCGGCACCACTTTGTTTTCTTTCTTGACCTAGCTGTTTCTTAAATGAACATATGTGTTTTATGTACTTTTTGGCAATAGTTGTGTTTTCACAGTTTAAAAAGTGTTTTTGATGACTTGAAAATACTATGATAATTTAGTTATATATTCTAGTGGGTTAAATCACAGTGACAAAAAGAACTGCAAAAAATAACTGGTTTTACATTTTGTGTTATTAGTAATAATTTTATTGTTTTTGACATACTTGGTAATGTTTACTATGGTAAACATACATGTTTATCATAGTATAATGAAAATAATTATGTTAAGTATATACCATGATCCTATGCTTGCATTGAAAATATAACAAGAATTTAATGTGTTCTTTTTCCTTAAAAAAAAAATTTAATGATTGGGTCTTGGGAGAAATGGCTAATTCCAGACCCCCATCAGGAGAATATACAACAGAGCCTGGACATCTTGTCCATTTGGAAAGCAAGGAAGCTGTCAGAGACTTTCAAAAGAACTCAAGGTGCCAACTTACAAAGGTTTCTATTAACCAAAAAATAAGATAGTTTAGATATTAGTAAGAAGAAAAACTCTGTATCAAAACACTGAAACTTGTTGTTAGTAAATCCATTCAGACAAACCAAGCATAAAGAAATTTTTTGACAAAACTAGGAAATTTGAATATTTGACATTTTGATGACATTTATTTTTATGTATGATAATTGTGACAATGATAATTCATTGTTTTGTAGTGAACTAACATAATTTCTGGGATTTGCTTCAAAATAATCTAGGAGACTGGGGGGGGGCAGGTAGAAGTGAAAATGAATGAAACAAGACTGGTCCTAAGTAGATAATTTTTGAGGCTGGGTGATAGGTACATGGGGACTTATATTATTACCTCTACTTTGTGTGGAGGTAAAATTTTCCCAAATAAAGCTAAATTTTTTTTAATACTAATACAGTGAAAGGATGAAAAGAGCCTATATTATAGACTTGTGAATATCACTATAAAAAAATAGTTCAGATTCTGTGTCTTTTATCCCAAATATCCCCCTAAATGGTTCTTTCATTTCAGTCTAAGTAGAACTAAGAAAGAGGTCTGTGTTTGCTGTCCGTGGTGCTGACCAGTACTGACCAAGTGAACACTGGAAGAAAAAGAGTAGTAGGGAGGACAAGAGGCATGAAAGATGACTGGTCTTACATACACTGAATTTGAGATTTCTGAATTGGAGTGTTAAGAAAGTGGAGAGTTATCCAGTAGGGAAGAGATTTTATGGGCCTAGAATTCAAAGAAAAATATTTAGGCTAGAGGTACCATTCATCTTCCTTGTGACTTAGTCCTCCCAGACCCCCTGCTTTGAGTAGTCACGAGCCTGCCAACCTGTCATTAGGCAGCCAAAACAGTGTAGCAACAAACTATTCTAACTGCATGGGCTTTCACTGCAAAGAGGTAGGGTCTCTGTTTATCCATTTATGTCCCTGTGTGTGTATCGCCAGCTTCTTTGAGGAATTTGTCAGAGATTGATTGCCTACATGTTGGATCATACCCCAGTATAAAACTGGGTCCTTAGCATGTACAGTTATGTAGCAGTCACAGCAAAAACACTGAAATAAGAACTCTATTTCTTAGTTCCTTTTTTAGCCACCTGTGCTTTCTTCCATAGTTTAAAATGTGCTAAGTTTTAGCTTCTTTGTTGGTCTCCAGCATAAGCAGTGGGAAGCAGACATTCTCCAATCTGCTTTAGAAAATAATTTGTTAGGACTCAGCGCCCGTAGCACAGTGGTTATAGCGCCAGCCACATACACTGAGGGTGGTGGGTTCAAACCCGGCCCGGGCCAGGGAAACAACAATGACAACTCCAGGCATTGTGGAGGGCGCCTGTAGTCCCAGCTACTTGGGAGGCTGAGGCAAGAGAATAGCTTATGCCCAAGAGTTTGAGGTCACTGTGAGCTCTGACACCACGGCACTCTATCCAGGGTGATAGCTTGAGACTCTTTCTTAAAAAATAAAAAATAAAAAATAAATTGTTGAACTGATTTATACTGTTTCGGCCTAAATAGAGACTGATTTTTCTAGGTCTTAATGTTATAATTTAAAAAATGAACCTAGATAGCAGTTGTATTACATTTTCTAGGGAGCCATCTCTATCTGTTTTTAAGCTGACACGTACTAGGTGCTGTTAAATACCAACACTTTGCCTGGCTTTGACATTGGGTATGAGGTATGAGTAAAGAAAAGAAGATGGTAAGAAATGACAGCTTTTGTGGATATTTTATCACTGATAGACAAAGTGAGTCTTCTCTTTAATTTTCTAAAAAGAAGACATTGACTTTCCCTAGGGTGGATAAAGTAGCCAAACACTGAAAAATCAGCAGCGTATGGAAATTCCAAAATGGAAGTTAATGAAAAATGGCTAAAAGCAGTGTAGTGTTTTAAAAAAATCAAAAAAGAAAGAAAAAAGAAAAAGATATTAATTTTAAGCAGAGGCTTCAAGAGAAATCCAGTGGGCCTTTTAGAGAGAGAAGCCTGGGTCTAAATCACAGCTCTTCAGTCTCTGTGGTCCCAGTATCATGAGCATGTTATTTTACTGTTCTGAATCCACTTTTTCTTCTCTAACAGAGCAAGGGTTGCAGGTTTGTGAATCATACTCTGCATACTCTGCATAGCCCTGGTCTAACATTTGGTTTTTAAAAATAAGCTATGGTGGGCCGGGCGCAGTAACTCATGCTTGTAATCCCAGCACTCTGGGAGGCCGAACCAGGTGGATTGCTGGAGGTCAGGAGTTGGAAAACAGTCTGAGCAAAAGTGAGACCCCATCTCTAAAAACTAGCTGGGCATTTTGGCAGGTGCCTGTAGTCCCAGTTACCCAGGAGGCTGAGACCAGAGAATCGCTTGAACCCAGGAGTTGGAGGTTGCTGTCAGCTGTGAAGCCACAGTACTATACTGAGGGTAACATAGTGAGTCTCAAATATCTCAAAAAAAAGAAAAGCTATGGTAGTAACACACAGTTCTAAAGTTCATATAAATATCAGCCTTATCGATATATTAAATATACTTAAGTATAAGTTTCTGAATATTCTTTCCAATAGACTGTAAGTTAAAGTACTGAGGCTTGAACACCTATAGAAAGCAATGCACAATAGTGTTAATGGAAAAAGCAAGCCGCCTCCCAGTGAGCTGATATATTTTGTGGCCATAAGTATATACATGTAAATCAGCAGTTTGGTAAGTTTAGACATGGACCCAGCCATATTTGTACACAACAGGCCCTTTAATGGGACATAGCTGCCTGGAATCATGTCAGGGGTGATACCACGGAAACAGCAAATTGACATCACAGTGGGAAAAGTGTTAACCACTATCAAAGACAGAAAATGAGGTCACTGCAGTGTGACTCCTTTTATTTACAGATGTAGGAAAGTTCATAATAAGGGAGATCAGAGTAAAGGCAGTAGAAAGGAGATAAAGTGGAAATGCTCTTAAAATTGCCATCTGAGGACCTTTGTGGCTGCATTTAGAAGCAGGAAAACAGTAAAATCGTAAAACATGGCGGAGGAGGGGGCATATGTTCAATGAAAATCTATTTCAAGTGTTTTGTTTTAGCAGGGTCACATTTTATAGAATTATAAAGTTCATAAAACCATAGAAATCATCGAATTTTCCTCCTTATTTTTCAGATAATAAAACTAAAGCCCAAAATGATTAAATGACCTAAGATAGGATCTTGTCCTGTACAGTTACCCCTACCTGAGACATTTCTACCCCTACCCCCGACTCCTGCTTGCCCGTTGCCTGGTTATAATTCTCATTCTTCTGCAAATTTTAAGTCATCTACCATTTTCTCAGAGGGGTCTTCCCTGACCTTTGTCAAGGTCATATAATGATAATAAGAGAAAACAACCACAGCTGATGTTGAATACTTGCTATTTTAGTCCTCATAACTCTGTGAGGTAGATACCTCCAATTAATAAAGGAGAAACTGAGATACAGGGGGATTAAGTAACTTACCTGGGCCTATAGAAGAGCCAAAATTCAAAGCCAGGCACTCTCACCGCAGACTCCAAGCTCAATTCTAGTCTGGCAGTTATCTGTTATCAGAATACTGTTACCTCTGTTGGCCTTTGTTACTTTCATACATTTACATTTATTTGTTTGGCTATTTGGTCAAGGACTAGACTACAACTTTCAGGAGGGATCTGATCATGTATCTTTTGATTCACTCATTTTTGCCTAATGCCTTAGACCTGATGTCTATCAGGGTCTTTGAATATATTTTTTTCATAGGTAATATGGCATTTATAATAGCATATTTTAGAGTGCTATTTGTTCTAATACTGTACTATGGTACTAATTGCATTGTTTTGACAGTGAAGGAAGATAATAAATACAGACTGCTCAGTGGTTTATGTCACTTGGGTGAGTACTCAGTGATTAAAAGGAATATACTTATAAATGGTGTTAGAGGTCATTTAAGCTTAAGACCACAAGGCAAATTCTGAACCTAAGTAGCCAATGCCCTTAACTTCTATTCCCTACCTTGTTTTGTACCTGTAATGAACATAGTTAGAAAAGTGAGCCTTAGAAAATAAATTGCTTTCCAGAGGTGACTTTAGACTCTTAACTAGGCAAACAGCTGAAGTGTAAGTTTCCCAGCTACTCGGGAGGCTGAGGAAAGAGAATCACTTGAGCCCAAGAGTTTGAGGTTGCTGTGAGCTATGATGCTACAGCACTGTACTGGGGGCAACAAAGTGAGATCTGTCTCAAAAAAAAAAAAGATCAAGACAGACTCAAAGAGTCTTTGTGATTCAGCAGTAGTTAACACAGGACTTTCTGAACCAGCATCTCAAACATCAGGAAAGGCTAAAGAGAATTATCAAATCCGCACTTTATTCGAGAGTGTAATTGTTATGGCCTTATTCAGTTATAGCAGGAGATGAGTACTTGCTTCTTTACTCTTTTTTTTTCTCTTTTTTTGGTCTTTTAGATGTATTTATTTCTACATGAGTTCCGTATCTTCCTGTACATATTTTGAGTGATGCAGATAAAATACATTTTTTTCAAACCATATCCGTGAAGTTAGTTCAGCATATTATCTCTGGGTATAGAGATGCGTTGGCAAGAGCTGAGCAATGTATTCTAGTATACAGACTCTATCTGTAGAATAAAAATTGAGTTATAGAGCTCATCTGTAAAATAGTCACAGATAAAATGGTGAAGAGATCAAAATTAATCTTATCATACAAAAGCACAAAGCAAAATTCAGATATCCTAGAATCAAAAATAGTAGTGTTTATGAAAGTGATGATTAATTATTTAATTCCAAGAACACATTATCGTCTAAAAATATATTTTATTATATATATTTCAGGTTCACAATTGGCTAGCTGTTTTATGTGGCAGAATACCAGCTCTGCATATTTATTAAAATTATTTATAACTGCGTGGCTGACTAGATGAACTGTTGGGTTCTTGTTCCTTGATCTAATATATGATCTTGTCCATTTATCATGGCATTGTAATAGAAATTTGTCTAAATTTTAGAATGATCCATGGATTATTTTCGGTATCAACATCTCCTAAATACATATTTTATCATTTCCATTTTTGCCTAATGCTATCTTTTACCTAGGTTTTGAAGAAAGAGTCTATCTCTATGGTAATTTACCGTTGTCTTTTCCTTCGAGGAATAAATTTTCGATAAAAATCTCCGTTTATTATGAAGAGTTATTATAATCTCATTAATATTTAGATGTAAAAATGCTTCTAGTGTCTAAAATTTGGGTATAATGTGGATTCTTTGGTGGAAGAATAGAAGTCATGATCTTCATGTGCATTTTCTGGAGAACCGTGTTTGCTTCGAGTTGTATTTGTTGAGTGTCTTTCCCATCGCTGTGATCGGTCCGTGTAACGGTGTGGTGGATGGTGGGCTCTGGAGCCAGACTGCCTTCACTTCAATCCTGAGCCCACTGCCTGGTATGTATGTTATTTAACTTCTTGAGCATCTGTTTGCTCATCTGTAAAACTGGATGATAATCGTGTCCACCTTCTGGGGTGGTTAGGAAAGAGTATGTGAGATGCTGTGTATAGAGCATTTAGAGTTCAGTCAGGCACCTAGTAAGCATTCATAAAAGCTGGGTGCTGTGAGTGCTAGTGATGATAGTATGTCAGGCCCGGCCAGAGCACTTGTGGGCTAGGGTTTTAGCAAGAAAATATGGAAAAACATATTTATCTGCAGTAACATGTCTCTGAGCTGCTAAAGACTTCATCAGAAGATGATGTAAGGACAGAAGAATCGATAACAACTCTTAGACTAGATTGTTAAGGGCTGGGTAGTAGAGTTCATAGAATGGTGTCAGAGAAAAGTGCAGCTGCAAGAGGGGAAGTGACCTCTGCAGAGTCACCCAGCCAGGACCGCAGACTCCATCCCAGGTCTCTATGTTTTAAAGCACAGGTAGTGGCTAGGCACAGTGGCTCACGCCTCTAATTCCAGCACTCTAGGAGGCCGAGGCTGGTGGATTGCTTGAGCTCAGGAGTTCGAGACCAGCCTGAGCAGCAGCGAGAGCCTGTCTCTAAAAATAGGCAGGTGTTGTGGTGGACCATGTAGTCACAGCTACTTGGGAGTGTGAGGCAAGAGGATCACTTGAACCCAAGAGCTTGAGGTTGCTGTGAGCTATGATGCAACTCTACTCAAGGTGCCAGAGTGAGACTCTTGTCTTAAAGAAAAAAAAAAATCATTGGTAGTGTGTAACCCCTCCTTGCTTCTTGGTTTGGTGTCCTAGCAATTTGTAACCCTCCAGAAATATTTTTCCAGCAGTCAAACAGTAAATGATCGCCTGTCCCAGAGCTGGCACCATTCCTAGAGCCCATGAACAGCTCTATCTGAATTTCTCAGTGGGACACAGCTATCCCCACAGGTAAGGGTGCCAGAAAGGGAAGCCCACAGCATCGTCCGTAATTTCCCTCAAGACCTTGTAAACTTCTGAAATTAAAATAAAGCCTTTCTTCCTTGTAAAACAGAGGCCGGTGTTAAAGGAGATGCCTTAGATGCTTCTGAGCTGTATGTTTTAGTGGGTTCTATAAAATTCTCAATAAAGGAAAGGTCAGCCTTGGTCTCATAAACAGTGTTCGTGGAGGCATATTTTGCCCGATTCCCGGAGCGTAGCGTGATTGAACTGCCCTTCTTGGAAAGTGCTCCCTGACCTGTCACCTCCAAGAAGAGACCCCACTGCTGCCCAGGCACTCTCTTTCTTAAAGGTACCACCTGCGCCTGGCTCTGGGGCCCACCTGTCACCAAAGGGAAATTAGAGGAGAAAGCTGATTCCATTTCATTACCAGCATGGGAGCAGGAGCTTCCCTTCTGGCTCGGCTGCAGGTTTGTATTTGAGGCTAAAAGATTGTCATGACACCCGTTTGTGGGCTGTGCAGAGCAGAGTCCTCCTTCACAGTGGAGGACACAGAGTCCTCCTTTCACAGTGACCATGTGCGAAACCAAGAAAGACCAAGCGTGACCTTTGTGAGCTGACGACACAGGTAGTTGTTCTGCCTGGCGAGGGGCTGTGTATGTGCCCTTTCTGGTTGTCGCCATAGCCTCCCAGCCTGCAGAGCCTCCCACACGGTACAATGGCAGAGATAATGGTCCCAGGCTTATTCCACAGAGCGGTTTTGAGACTTAATTGAAGAATATTTTTAACCCATTATCAAGAGCATTAAGAGGAAATGTTCAAAGAGGCAGGCTTGATGCGGCTCTTTCAATTGAAGAAAGTGGGTACCCAAATAAGCAAATTATAACCTTAAATAGTAATCCATCTTTATTTTCAATCCCTTCATCTTCCCAGGATAAAGACCCCTAACTTCAGTCTGAAGGCACAAAAAGGGGGCAGATAGAGCCAGAGCATCACAAATGATTCTCCCTCCTGGTGTCCGTGAACGCCGAGTGCCCTTTGTTTAGAACAGGATGACTTTGAATGGGCCATCCTGAATGGATTTTTCAGAACGGCACTAACCACGTCTGGCCGGCTCTCATGATACATACAGATCTGCTTGGAAGATATTTAAAGGTGTTCAGGCGATGTGAAGAGAGAGCAGAATCTGAGGCACCATGAATGGGCTTTTCTCTACGTCATTATTCCTGAGTCCTTTCTGGTTTTATACTGAGCAGATAATGTTCTCATCTTTTCAAACTTAGAGGGGTTTTTTTTTTTTTTGAAGGATTGCTGAGAGATGCCCTCAAAAATTATTATTATCACAACCGCCTTCTCACTCACGCATGGATTATAGCCAAATTTAATCTTCTCTTTCACTTCACAGATTACCGAGTGTCATTCACCTTGTGCTTGATTTCTTTGACTACTTTGTCTTTTAATTTTTAAATAGCAGGGGGAAAAAAAAAAGAACATAATTTTTTCTTTCATTAAAATAAGCCTATATGAATTAGCATATGAACTATCAGAGAATGTCTAACTAATTGAAGTTTGGAAGCCTCGTTGGTTTAAACAAAAATAGAATGGCAACAGCATTTTCATTTATCAATTCTTCTTTCCTGTATTCGACGGCTTTTTTTTTTAAGAAAAATGTGTTTCAAGTCACCAAAAATATACTTCTAAAGCTGTGACTAAATTTTGCTGAAATTAAGACACCCAAGAGTCAGTTAGGGGTTCAGGGAGGCTAGATTGTATACATATGGGACTGTCAAAAATTGACGGTATAATTTTATTAGGAAAGTGAAGACACAGTGGTCTTTGGGGAATCAGTAAGAACATGAGTTACCTATTTAACAAAAATATAAGATAACCTCTCTTTGGAGAATGTAGTAGTAATTTATGACGTCTCCAACAAACGAATAGTGGTTCACAAGGATTTCTACTCTTTTGATTAATCAGAAATCAATTCAGAAAAATTCACCAGTGTTTAAGAGAAGTACTGCCATGGGCTCACACAAGGTCAAACGATCCATGAAGATTCTTTGTCTTAAACTTGTGAAAATAGGAATGTCAATCTGATCAACATACTGGGTTATACTGGCTGTGAGAGTATTGCAGAATGGCTTTAATTCTATGTCATTTATTTAAAAGCTATGATATTCTTTTCTGTGGGTATGAGGACGAAGGGGGATGGAGGTTAAGGTGTATGGCACGCTTCTTGGGGGTGGGACGCAGCTACAAGAGGACTTTACCTAACGTACCCCAATAGTGTAACCGAATTCTTTGTACCCTCAATGAAGCTGGACCAATTAATAAAAATTAAATTAAATTTTAAAAAGTTATAACATTATTTCAGAGTTGTTCCTGCCACTTGTACATTCAACTAATTTTAGCCATCTCTAAAAGGCACGTACAAGAAAGGAAAGATGTGCCTTTCTTGGGCGTGTGGACAAATGATGTGTATTAATGCACACACGGATGCACATATATGTATATGTGTGTGCATGCGTGTGTGGTAGTGTATGAGGACCATATATTCTGAGCGCCTTCTCACCATGGAATGCTAGATGCAGGATCAATCAGAGAAATGTACTTCATAAATGTATAGCTCAACTTGCAAGAGAAATTCCCAAGGTAGAAAAAGTCCTTGCAGGGGTAAGGAACCTGTCGCCTTCTGATTTCAAAGCTGTCCTTTTTTAAACACCAAAGAAGGCAAAAAAAACTTCCTCTTTCTCTGCTGCATCCCCCCCCTTTTTTAAATTAAATCGTAACTGTGTATATTAATGCAATCATGGAGTACATCGTGCTGGTTTTATATACAATTTGAAATATTTTCATCGCTGCATCCCTTTTAATGAAAGAATTTGTTCTGTGAAACTTGGATTCAGTCAAAAGGCCGCACTTAAGGACCTGTTGTCTTATGGCCGCGAATTCCCCAAAGGGGCAAGTGAAAGGGGGCAGGACTGTCCCAGTAGCACAGCCCATGGAAGAAAGGTGGAACTCAGTTACTATGGAAGACAAAGAGATAAGGAGGCCTGTGATCTGGGCAGAGTTGGAGACCCACACACAAAACTCGGTAACGAAGTCCAGAACATTCAAAAGGGGATACATAACACCTTCAAGAGTCAAAGCCAAAAAAATTCAGCCCACGGCGACAGTGAGCAGATGAGGAAAGGTGTCTGTTCTTCCTGCTGGGATTGCTTGAGCCTAGAGTCTGAGGTTGCAGTGAGCTGTGATAAGGCCATTCTGCACTCCAGCCCAGGAGACAAAGTGAAAGTCTATCTTTAAAAAAAAAAAAGGATTACACACATCTCAAGAGAAAAATGAATGAACTGCATGGGAAAATTTACCCAACTTAAAATAACAGAGAAAAATAAAAATTGATAAATGGTTTGAACAAACATTTCAAAGAAAAGAAACCTAAGTGGTTAATCTATATGAAAAATGGTCAACTTGATTAGTAATCAGGGAACTATAATTAAAACCATAATGATACCATTTTATACCTACCAGATTGGCAGAATAAACATTTGGAACCATACTGTTTGTGAGCAAGGATATCAAGCCACAAGTCTCTGAAATTCTCATAATCTCATTCCCTTCAAAGACCTGGACAGACAAATATAATCTAACTTCTCTAGGGTTGGATTTTACATAAGGAGAAGATAAACCAACCAAAATATTATGCTGTTTTTCTTAATAAGTACCAAATTATTTTGTAAGCCAAATTATTCTCTAGTCAAACCTTGACTATAAGGGTAGACTTATTTTCTATTTTCAACAGGAAAGAAATGCCTACAAGAGAAACATCCTCTACATACCAGATGGAGACCAGTTTTGCTTGTTTTTTGTTTGTTTGTTTGTTTGATTTATTTATTTTTTAAAATAATGGCCAAGGCTAGACCATTCAAAATAGAACTTTAGGGAATAGGCTTCTACTTTTTCTGCTTTTCTCCCTGTTGTGCATGGGAAATTGACGTGCAAAATGAAGAATTAAAACCTGAGATCTGCAATTATGCAGTGATTGGAGTAAAGGAAAAGGCACAGAAAAACTGAAATTCCTTGTGTTTGAGAAGAAGAGATGCCACGGAACAAAACCCAACCACCCACTAGAGGGATCCCCAGAGGATCACGTCACACCTTCTGTGGACCAGTGGGAAAGACTTAGAGAACTATATGACCATGACCACAGATCTGTCTGGAGGGTGACCTCTGGGGCACCTGAAGAACATTGTGAGAGAGGAAAAATAAAGACAATGTGCTGAACGCTCAGTCTCAATGCGAACAAACACAAAATTCTACTTTAGAAGAATAAAATCTAACCTGTTCTTTGTGTTGGGTATGGTAGAGGTGATATGCTCATACTAACAGAGAAATAGCCTGCAGATCTAATCCAGAATAACTATACTAACAATTTTGCCTAGTTCTTTAAATTCCTAGCTTCCAAATAACTTTCAGCATCTAGCGAGGCTAATGTGTACATACTTCTACTACCTAAAAGCATACTTCTCAAAAATTCTTAGTGCTTGAACCAAACTGGATAGTCGAGGAAGTCACCTCATTAGCCAGGGAAGCTGAAGGAAGTATTAGAAGTTACCACAGGGGGGAGAAATTTCTGAGCGTGGGTCTGAATGGTTGTCAAACTTGGTGGCAGTAGACTAGGGCTGAATCGATATTTCTGCCTGGAAGTCACATACCCTCTATGCGAGATTAGTGTGGTGACCGTGGGACTCCGTGTTCCTCATCAGCTGAGTATGTGCCCTTGTCACTCATATTTCGTTTTCAGCTTGTTACACTGACAGAAAAATCTCTGTGGAATGAAGAACCAGTTTTCTAAGCATATAAAGCAATATCATATTTGCATATTTCCAGGATCAAGAGAGAACAGTGTTTTTTCCTGAAACATTGCGTACAAGGTTCTTTTTTATTTGTAGGGTAACAGTAAATGTTGACAGCTACGAAACTGTCTCCCGTTTGTTTCTGCTGATTACTAATTGTGTTGATTAAATAGTAGGAGAAAATAAGGAAATTATTATTTTTTTAATTCAGTGGCCTATTTCCAAAAAACTTTTCTTAAAAACCCTGAGTAAGATGTCTGGCTGCTTCTGGTGAGCCCACTTTTCTTTCGCATTCCGTAATGTATTGGTGGAAGTATCTGTTAGCTGATTCTGTGAGGTAGGTAAGTCGTTCCAGTTTTAACCTCTGCTAATTCAAATACATGATCGTGTACACTTGGCCGGTCAAGGATGTCTGATGGAAAGGAATACTGAAGCTACCTAAAAATTGCTTGTTCAAATACATTGATTTTATACAATCCCACTCTGCAGCCTCTGGCTGACATCTTAAAATAAAATGAAATTCTTTATCTGGTGTTCCCTTTATTTTGTACAGGAGATAATCCTCTTAACGAACAAGCAAACAAAACCCTGATCTCATTTGTAATAGCAACAATTGGAAATAGCTGAATGTCCCACAATACTTGATGGAGTCAATAAATAATGGGGCGACAATATCACTGAACGCTGTGCAACCTTTGCGCGTTGTGTTGTGTAAGATTGCTTAGCGACTTTGGGAACTTTCGTAACTTAAATTTAAAAAGCAGACTGTATCACTGTACTTTAAATGCAGATTTGTCTAGGGAAAAAAGCTTCAGAGGCTATATCTCAACTATTAATAACGTTCTTCTCAAGTGGTGGAATTGTGTGTGAGTTTTGATCTCTCTGGGCTTTCCAGTGCTTTGCAATTTTTCTGTAATTATGTACAACTTCATTTTGATTTTTTATCTAACAATGTGTACGTTTTAGCAATTTTATCATTTTTGCTAACAACATAGAAATATTCTAGTGGACTGCTATAATTTAAAAAACTATTGAGGAGGAAAAGAACTTCTTCATATATTCTTTGACTAATCAATAGATTGTGTGCACATTTGATCACCGCCATTGTATTCAATAGAATTACAGCCAAACCTCAGAGATATCTCAGATGCCAGTTCCAGACCGTGCAACAAAGTAAATTTTACCATAAAGCAAGTCGCAAGAAGTTTTTGGTTTTCCTCGTGCATACAAAAGTTATGTTTAGACCTTACTGTAGTGTGTGAAGTGTGCTGTAGCATTGTGTCTAAAAAAATAGTATGCATATCTTAATTAAAAATATTCTGTTGCTAAATTATGCTGACAGAGAAACGTGACCTAAGCACATGCTGTTAGAAAAATGGCGTTTGCCTGACACAAGGTCGCCACAGACCTTCAATTCCTGAAAAACACAATTATCTCCAGAGCTCAGTGAAGCGAAATGCAGTAAAACAAGGTGTGCCTCGATGATAGAATTAATTTATCTGCATTATTTTATATACGTATGTGCAATTTATATATAATTATCAAGCATTTTTTGTATGCTGTGTACTCTGCTAAACCCTTCATACAAGTTTTCAGGGAAACGGAGACCATAATCATCCCCACTCTGTACAAGTCAGCAAACTGGGGTTTTGATTAAGTTATTTGCCCCCAGTTATGCAGACTATGGAGTGATGGAGCCCAGCTTTGAACCAGGGTCTTTCTCAGCCCCAAGCTGATGCTCTTAAGCACTACCCTTTTCTTTTACCTTTTTGGTTTCTTTTTTAAAAAAATTATTGTGGGTACATTCTAGTTATATATCTTCATAGGGTACATCTTTTTTTTTTTTATTAAATCATAGATGTGTACATTAATGCAATCATGGGGTACAATGTGCTCATTTCATATACAATCTGAAATATTTTCATCGAACTGTTTAACATAGCCTTCATGGCATTTTCTTAGTTATTGTGTTAAGACATTTATATTCTGCATTCAGTAAGTTTTACCTGTACCCTTCTAAGATGCACTGTATGTGTGAGCCCACCAATTACCTTCCCTCCACCTATCCTCCCCCGCCTTGGCCCTTTCCCCGTATTCTTGTGCTCTAATTGGGTTATAGCTTTCATATGAAAGCTATAAATGAGTTTCATTGTAGAGCTGAGTACATTGGATACTTTTTCTTCCATTCTTGAGATACTTTGCAAAGAAGAATATGTTCCAGCTCCATCCATGTAAACATGAAAGAGGTAAAGTCTCCATCTTTTTTAAAGGTTGCATAATATTCCATGGTGTACATA
>CAUYRH010094074.1:0-46130 GCA_963574655.1 Perodicticus potto
GGTTTGAATCCAACCCCGGCCTGCCAAACAACAATGACAGCTGAAAAATGGCCAGGCGTTGTGGCGGGCGCCTGTAGTCCCAGCTACTTGGGAGGCAGAGGCAGGAGACTCGCTTGAGCCCAGGAATTGGAGGTTGCTGTGAGCTGTGGTGCCATGGCACTCTGTCCAGGGTGACAGCTTGAGGCTCTGTCTCAAAAAAAAAAAAAAGAAAAGAAAACCTGCTGCTTTAAGCTGTTGGTTCTCAATTTTTTTACCTGTGTCATTTTAAGAAGTACATTTTATAGTATGGCCTATGTGTATGACATATATATGTATACATATATTAAATATAAAAACCAAAAGTGTCATGAAACATCCTTTATCTTTCTACTTGTGATAGATTCTAGTATCTTCTATTCTATTTTAATCTGCTTGTGTTCATTTAAAGTAAAGTTAATCAGGCTGGGTGTGGTGGCTCACCCCTGTAATCCTAGCACTCTGGGAAGCCAAGGCGGGTGAATTGCTTGAGCTCACAAGTTCAAGATCAGTCTGAGCAAAAGCGAGACCCCGTCTCTACAAAAATAGAAAAAACTGAGGCAGGAGGATCACTTGAGCCCAACAGTTGGATGTTGCTGTGAGCTATGACACCACAGCACTTTACCCAGGGCAACAGCTTGAGACTCTCAAAATAATAAAATAAAATAGGATGGAATAGAAAATTATTATTTTTTTTTATTTTGAGACAGAATCTCACTTTGTCACCCTCAGCAGAGTGCTGTGGAGTCACAGCTCACAGCAACCTCAAACACTTGGGCTCATGCGATTCTCTTGCCTCAGCCTCCCAAGTAGCTGGGACTACAGGTGCCCGCCACAACACCTGGCTATTTTTAGAGATGAGGTCTTGCTCTGGCTCAGGCTGGTCTAGGACTCATGAGCTCAGGCAGTCTACGTGCCTCGGCCTCCCAGAGTGCTAGGATTACAGGTGTGAACTACCACTCCTGGCCTTAAAGTAAAGTTAATCTTTTTTTTTTTTTGAGACAGTCTCACTTTGTTGCCCTTGGTAGAGTGCCATGGAGTCACAGCTCACAGCAACCTCAAATTCTTGGGTTCAAGCGATTCTGTTGCCTCTGCCTCCCAAGTAGCTGGGACTACAGGTGCCCGGCACAATGCTTAGCTATTTTTAGAGATGAGGTCTTGGTCAGGCTGGTCTTGAACTTGTGAGCTCAGGCAATCCAACCACCTTGGCCTCCCAGAGTTCTAAGATTACAGGCACAAGCTACCATGCCTAGCCTAAAGTTAATCTTGACTCACTAAATTGATTCCATGACCTATGGTTTAGAAAACATTGCTCTACGAAACTCAGCTAAATGAGAAGGCAGAAAAACTGCTCCCTTTCTATGTCTGCCTTCTCAGTGATAGAGTATCTGGGTGAAGTCTGAGGGCCCAGGAGGGGGAAAGGAATGGGCATCTAGCCTTCCTGTTCTCCAGGTGGTTGGTGGTTATAGCCCCGTTGACTCAGGTTCTTTCCTCAGAGCTCCATGAACCTGCCTCCTGACAAGGCCCGGCTTCTGCGGCAGTATGACAATGAGAAGAAGTGGGATCTGATCTGTGACCAGGTACGGGGTTTGGGAAAGGGCAAGGGTAGGGAGTTGTGTCTTGAGTTGAATAAGGCAGCAGGGCCAAAGGCATTTACTGCAGCCCTGGGTGCCTTGGCCTGGGCTTGGCCTCAGTCTGTACTCACTTTCTGTTCCTAGAGAACTCCCATGATAGAGACAGAGCCAGTAGGCCAAGTTCCCCTGCAGCTCCTGCCAAGAGCTGCCTTAATTTCTACTAGTGGGCAGTGGCATGTAGGCCTGGAGTGGTCCTTTAGCTGCGGAGTTTGGTGGTTTTCCCAGCAGAGCCCGTTTTTGCCTTTCCCCAGGGTGAGGGCTGTGCCTGGCAGGGTACTCCAAAGGACCGTTGATCTCTCCCTCTGCTCCAGACCTGGCAAATAGCAGAGTATTTCTCATTATCTACAGGCCTCTAGGATTGAGAAGCCCAGTCCCTCTGTTCCCACCTGGCTCTTTTCCCCTTACACTTATGAAGATCACAAATCATAAGTCTGTGAACTCAAACAAGCCTATCTGCAGGGCTGGGAGAGTTAACTATTACTTTCTTATCATTTAGGTATGAAAGCATCTGGCACAGAGTGTGGGCAGTGTGTTTACTTAGCATTTTACTATGGAGACTTTGTCATTAACAATTTTATTCTTTCAAGCTCTTTTCAATAAAATCAATAGCTAGCTTTATTGAGTGCTTTTTATGAACCAAGTACTGTACACATACTGAAATATTTAATTGTCACAAAAACCCTCTGAGGAGGGCACTGTTGCATTTTATAGATGAAGAATCCAAGGCTCAGTAACTTGCCTAATCTTGGTAAGTGATGGAGCCAGGGTGGGGCTCAGCTAAGCAGATACACACTAACTGTTCTGTTCCATGCCTTTCCCAGGACATGCTGCTTGTTTCAGAGATCCTGGACTAGTCTTAAGTCCGTTCTTCTCCAATTAAGACCCACGTCCTTTTGTTCTCCACAAAGAGGAGTTGGTTAGCACCTGCTTGGGGTTTGGAGAATAGTAGCTCTTTGGTATTGAGGTTCTTTAATTTATGACCTCTCAGTCTTTTCTAGGTCACAGAATTTCAGCTCTTTCTCAAGCTTTGCTTATTTTCTTTCATTCGTTTTTAGGCCTTCTTTTCTTTCTTTATTTTTTGGGGGGGGCCAAAGTCTCACTGTGTCACCCTTGGTAGAGTGCCGTGGCATCATAGCTCATAGCAACCTCAAACTCTTGGGTTCAAGTGGTCCTCTTGCCTCAGCCTCCCAAGCAGCTGGGACTACAGATACCTGCCACAATGCCCAGCTATTTTTCCTTTTTTTGAGATGGGGTCTCGCTCTGGCTCAGGCTGGTCTCAAATCTGTGAGCTCAGACAATCCACCTGCCTCGGCCTCTCAAGTGTTGGGATTACAGGCATGAGCCACTACACCCAGCTAGGCCTTATTCTTAACCTTATATTATATCCATTGTACTGGACCTTTTCCAGCCCCTCCACCCCCTAGCTCTTCAGATATCTTAGTGGTGGTGGCTTTTTTTTTTTGAGACAGAGTTGCACTATGTTGTCCTGGGTAGAGTGCTGTGGCGTCACAGCTCACAGCAACCTCAGACTCTTGGGCTTAAGCAATTTTCTTGCCCCAGCCTCTCAAGTAACTTGGACTACAGGTGCCTGCCACAACGCCTGGCTATTTTTTTGTTGTAGTTGTCATTGTTTGGCAGGCCTGGGCTGGATTTGAACTCTCCAGCTCCAGTTTATGTGGCTGGTGCCCTAGCCGCTGAGCTACAGGCGCCAAGCCAGTGGTGGTGGCTTTTATAGGACCAGAGTGCAAGATTTTCTCTGAGTTTCTTTTGAGTCAGACGGAGGGATTGGACCAACATAGAAGGGACGTGATCCTGTGTGCTGTGTAGAAGGGGATTGAGGGATGACCTTGCTGAAGGTACCCTTCAGTGTTTGAAGTTGCTTGGGATTGTTGGGGCTTGGGGTCTGGGCAAGAAATAGTGTGTTTGCAAGCCCTGAGCTATGTCATTGCTGCAAAACCAGTCTAGTTCTGACTGTAGGGTTCAGGAATAAGAAAGCTGGATTCCACAAGGCCAGGCTCTTCTCCCTTTGGCCTTCCTAAATAACCTGTCCATCAGTTGGCCAGGTGAGCTGCATTTCCCAGATATATATTTATTTATTTTACATCCTCTGTAATCCTCCCAACTTCTTAGCAAACAGCAGACTTTAAAATAAATTTGACATAGAAAAATATGTTAGGCTCAGGGAGCACTAATTGGAAAAAGATAAGATAGCAACAGATGGGAAGCACTTGGGGATAATAAGTCAAGGAAAGGAAACTTGGGTTTGAGCCATGTTTAGAGCCAGGTGACAACTTTGAAAGTCTGTGTCCCCTTCCACTGAATACTCTGAGTGCTCCACTTCCTCTGGGCCCTGGTTGGGTCTCTGGGTGTTTGTGTGCATACATGTATGCATGTTTCCCTTACAGGAGCGATTCCAGGTGAAGAATCCTCCCCACACTTACATTCAGAAACTCCAGAGCTTCTTGGACCCCAGTGTAACTCGGAAGGTAAAGCTAGAGAGGTCCTATCTTGCTGCCTCTATAGTCCCATGGGGATTTGACCTGTGGCTCAGACATCTGTTTCTGAGCAATGGGGGTTGGATTTCTGGGTTCTGCAGTGAGGGGCCTGGAGCGGCTGGCCAGTAATCAAAGGAGGGTCTATAGTTGTCCTCTCGTATCCTTTCTTTTTCCCTTTCTACTTTTTTGTTTATACTATAAAGTTGATGGGGGCCTCCATCAGTGACATAAAATCCCATGTTTACAGAAGTTCAGGAGGAGAGTGCAGGAGTCAACCAAAGTGCTACGAGAACTGGAGATCTCCCTTCGTACCAACCACATTGGGTGAGTTGGATCTGGTCACCATAGCCTCTTCACCTGGGCCCAGGGGGTTGGCAGGCTGCACAGGATCTGGTGTCTTCTGAGGAAGGTTTGTCTGTTTATCCTCCCTACCACAGGGCAGAGTAGCCTCTTGAATGGCTTCTGGCCCTCCAGAGCTTCAGACCATTCCTTTTCTGGCTTTTCTTCCCTCTCAGCCCTGCCAGCTGCTGACTGGATGTTTCTGGCAAGCTTGGGGCCTCTCCTGGGGTCCTCAGCCTGTGGCTTTGAGTGGAAGACATTCCCACAGCAGCTGAGACTAGAGTCTGCCTGTGGCCTGGTGCTAGGCCAAGCAAGGCCCAGAGGGGGCTGGGGGTGGGGGAAAACATTGCTTTGGATAACTGAGACCTACTTCCTATTCGGTGACTATGTGGACTTTTTGGTGCCCGGAAGATTATTTGCTTTGTTTGAGAAAAGACAATCTTAGTTCATGAGCAGAAACAGCTTTCACAAAACACAAAGAAAGAAAATGTAAAATGGTGGGGGTAGTGGGGCCCAGGAGCTGAATGTTTTCTATATTCACAGGCCCTGGTGCTGCCAACCCGTTGACAGGGCCCCTAGGAACTGTGTGAGTCTTTCTTTCCAATCTCTGCCTGTGGAACCAGGAATTGCAGAACAGGCAGAGGGCTAATGGCATGAGGTACAGTGAAAGAGGGCAATGGCCTTAGTATTAGGAAACTATAACCAGGAAGGGTATATGTAGTGAAAGAGAGAGAGAAAGATGTGTACGTGTGTGCACAGAAAGGACAGTGAGGCATACCTGATGTAGAGCTGCAGATGAGGGTCACAGATCTGGTGGGGGGCCTGATGTGAATGTTGAGCTTACGTGAGTGAGGAGTGGAGCCTCAGTGTGGGGGGGATTCCTGGGCTTTTGAGAGTAGGATGGAAAGAACCATTGGCACATCAGCCTTTCCTCTTTTGTTATGGCAGCTGCCTACTTATCCACACCCAGGCCGAGCCAGCCCAGGGCTCTAGAGGGAGGGGATGCCTGCATGTTGCTGGCTGTAGCAGCAGTCACAGGGGAAACAGCACAGGAGAGAACAGGAAAAGGATGGTTCCTGGCCTCAGTAGCTGTGCTCCGGTGGCCAGAGTATGGCTTCCACATCTTACATGTGAACGAGATATTATAAGCTAAGCCACTGGTAACGGTGTGGCCAATCCTATATCTTTGGTGAATCCTTCATGGAAGGACAAAGTGGTAGAGGCTCCTCAGTTGCCCTGCATGAGGGTAAGAGTGATGCAGATGGTAGCCCCAAATATCACCTGCCACCCCATTTTCTTCCATAGGGGCCTTTCCTTCCTCTTTTTTTTTTTTAGAGACAGAATCTCTTTGTCACCCTTGGTAGAATGCCATGGTGTCACAGCTTACAGCAACCTCAAACTCCTAGGTTCAAGTGATTCTCTTGCCTTAGTCTCCCAAGTAGCTGGGACTACAGGCTCCCACCACAACGCCTGGCTATTTTTTTGCTGCAGTTGCCATTGTTGTTGAGCAGGCTCGGGCCAGGTTCGAACCCGCCAGCCTCTGTGCATGTGACCGGCGCCCTTAACCACTGAGCTACAGGCACTGAGCTTTTTTTTTTTTAAAAAAAAAAAAGCAGAGTCTCACTCTGGGTAGAGTGCTGTGGGGCCATAACTCACAGCAACCTCCAATTTCTGGGCTCCTTGCTTCAGCTTCCTGAGTAGCTATAACTACAGGCGCCCTCCACGAGGCCCAGCTAATTTTTCTATTTTAAGTAGAGACGAGGTCTCTCTCTTGCTTAGGCTGTTCTGGAACTTCTGAGCTCAAGCGATCCACCTGCCTCGCCCTCCCAGAGCTAGGATTACAGGTGTCAGCCACCGCACCTGGCTCTTCCTCTCAGCTCTTCTTTCTTCTGCATTAAGTCCTGCTGGTGTTGGGATGAGGGTGAGGTTTACTCTTCTTGGGAGACAGCCACAGAAAAGCATGTGACTGTTTCTTGTGCCCTCCCTCTCTACCTGATGCCTGCCCCCCTGGCTGCTAGCTAGAAGTCCAGACTAGAGCAGCATGATTCTCAGGCCCAGGCCCCCTGGGTAGTTGGCATACAAGTTTAGAGGTCGGGACCAGTGCCTTGGTTCCCAGGGAACAGCTTGGTACCTGGCATTTTAGGAGGCCCTGCCATCTGAACTGAGGCTTCTCTGGGTAGAGTTTCATGGAAGAGCCAGCATCCCTTCTGGATTTCTGGGCAGGAATAGTTTTCCAGACTGTCACACTGTCAGGCTAGCTGGTAGGAACCCCAGGCAGGGTAGGGAGTAGAAGATCCTGTGCTGGTCATGGCCCAGGGCCTGCGGAAGCTGGGTGCGTAGGGGCAGCAGACCAGAATGCAGGCTGTGGAGTGTGGCTGAGAAGTGGGATTCTAGAGCCTCTCTGGCTCCTCCTCCCTGATTTGTACTGGTCTCTCTGCCTTGCCTAAGTGCCCTTTAACCTCTCCTCAAAGTGTCAAGATCCCGAAATAGCAGTATAGACTCAGACAGGAAATGAGAAGGGGGTGGGGAGCTGGAGAGCAGACAGACAGGAAACAGGAGGCCTGTCGGCCCCCAGAGAGGAAGCTAACTTCAGGCAGCTCCAGTGTCAGTCAGCTTCAGCCAGAGCCTGCTGCCAAATCTCAGCTGGGCCTGGTGGTCTCCATCCCCTGCGTCTCTCCATAGCTTCCTCCGGGTGTGGCTGGCCAACAAGGTGCTGGTTTTCTAGCTATGGGGGAGAAGTAGCCCTGCAGGGCAGTTTGGGCACAGCTGGCCTGTAAAGACCCCTGGATGTTCAGAGAGAGTACTCTGGAGAGTAAGGGTTTCATCCTGAGGGTTTTCTCTCTCTCTGTGCCTTGGAATGAACCTCTCATATAACAGTCTCCTAGATTCTTGACTTTCATTCCAAGGACATGTCAGCCCAAAAGAATTGAAGGCAGAAGGGCAAAAATGCCCTGGGCATTGTCCTCAGGTGCCTTGCTGTCTGCCTCCCTGCCTCCCTGACCGAAGGGCCCAAGTCCCCAGTCTGACTCCAAGTGGTTACAGCCATTCTAGACTTCCTACTAAACTCACTCTGACTAAACATAGAGCTCCTATACGCTCCTGTTTGCTTGTTGCTTCCCCAAACTCTTTTCTTGGATTTGGTGGTGAGTACTTTGGCCCAATATGCTCCTATCCCAGGGCTGTCTATGACCTTCCTGCCTGTATCTTGACTGAGACTACAGTCAAGTTGGGACCTGTTGTCAAGCACAGCTCTGCACATGGATCAGTGGTGAATGTTATTGATAGCTCCCCAGTTCTTCCAATAAACACTGAGCATGGGTGATGAGGGTACAGAAGGTGACTGAGCCAGGGTCCTGCCCTTAAGCAGGGAGTGCCTAGAAGCTTATTTGACTGGAGCCTTTTCACTTTAAAGTGAGGGATTTTGGGAGGGCCTATACTTTCTTCATTCCTGGCTCCCCTGAATAGGGGAGGTCTAGGCTGATGAGGCATCCATGAATGGAGGGTTTTGATCTTCAGATTTTTAATAGCCTAGTACTAGGTTTCAGAAGGAGCCAGGAGAAGGGTTGCCTTGCTCTTGACTCACTCTAGCAGATCCCTTTCACTAGGTTTCCTTTATCTGCAGGTGGGTACGGGAGTTTCTGAATGATGAAAACAAAGGTCTGGATGTGCTGGTGGATTACCTGTCCTTTGCCCAATGTTCTGTCATGTGAGTACCACCTTGGGACCAAGGTTGGCCGAGGTTGGGAAATTCCACTCTACTTTGATGAGGAGGGGTGAGAGTACAACCTTGAAGATGGGACTGGGAATCCCAGGACAGGAGGGAGGAGTCAGGCAGCGGTGTGGAAGTGGATAGGAGGCCATGGGGGGTGTCTGGGGGTCAGTGAAGAGTACCAGTTGGTGGGAGTAGAAGGTGCATTTGGGGAAATAGGAAGAAAGCTTTGGAAAGGGAGCTTGGGGCTCGGCGCCCATAGCACAGTGGCACCAGCCACATATACTATGGCTGACGGCCTCGAACCCAGCGTGGGCCAGCTAAACAATGACAACTATAACTAAAAATAGCTAGGCATTGTGGTGGGCGCCTGTAGCCCCAGCTACTTGGGAGGGTGAGGCAAAAGAATCTCTTAAGCCCAAGAATTTGAGGTTGCTATGAGCTGTGACACCATAGCACACTACCGAGGGCGATGTAATGAGACTCAGTCTCAAAAAAAAAAAAGTGGAAAGGGAGCTTGGGTTGGGTGTGGTGGCTCAGGCCTGTAATCCTAGCACTCTGGGAGGCCAGGTTGGATAGATTACCTGAGCTCACGAGTTTGAGACCAGCCTGAGCCAGAGCAAGGCCTCCTCTCTAAAAAATAGCTGGGTGTTGTGGCAGGGGCCTGTAGTCCCAGATACTTGGAGGTTGAGGCAAGAAGATGGCTTAAGGCCAAGAGTTTGAGGTTGCTCTGAGCTGTGACGCCACAGCACTCTACCAAGGGTAGTGATGAGGCTCTGTCTCAAAAAGGGGGGGGGCAGTGCCTGTGGTTCAGAGGAGTAGGGGGCTGGCCCCACATAGCAGAGGTGGTGGGTTCAAACCCAGCCTAGGTCAAAAACTGCAAATAAAAAAGGAAAGGGAGCTTGGAATCAGAACCTAAAAGCTCTAAATGGCAGGTTGAAAGCAATCCAAGGAAGCGTCCTGGCTTCTGGGAGAGGTGCCCTGGTGGGACTGACTCATCTTTGCAGATAAATCTTCAAGAAGCAAGTTTAGGTCTCCAGATTTGAGGGGGTTACTCTATTATTGAAGAACATAGGAAAAGTGATCTGAACAGAAGAATGAAACATTCAGGAGACTTTTTCAAGTAGTCTAGGGGCTTGGAGAAGTGAGTTAGCACAGGAAAGACAGCACAGTAGTCTTTTGAGGAATGGAATGAGATCTTTTGACACAGACATAGCTGGGTTTGGGTCTTGGTTCTGTCGTTTACTGTATGACCTCAAGCAAGTTTATGTCCTCTTCTGTGAAAGGAGATCCACATTCCAGGGTTGCTGTAAGTATTAGATGATGATGTGTGAAAACACCCTAGATGTTTGGAGCATATATATACTAGGTCTGTACCACAGGAGCAGCTTTGTTGTTAATTTTATTCGAAGTGGTATACCCTACCATATTTACCTGAATATATAGAAAGAGGAATTAGTGACCAACACATTTGGATTTATACCCTAGGGAAACCAGTCTTCCTGGTGTGCCTGTGACTTTTCCTAGTTTTCTCCAGCATCTGAGGAAACCCCTTGGTCCTGAGACTCTGCCTTAGCCTAGCCTAGACTCCCACTTTTCTTACTAATGTCCTTGCCCCCTTGGCCATTCTCCTTTGCCCAACAGGTCTTGAGTCTCTTTTCCTAGGAGTTTGAACTAATGCCTCTCCTGTGCTTGGCCTCTCTGTCACCTTTTCCAGGCCATCTGGAAAAACCAAAAGTGGCCCACTCCCCATTCTTGCTCCTGCAGAAGTCATAACCCATGATCTTCCTATCCTTTAAAATACCACTCTTTTTATAGAAAGAAATGAAAAACATTTGCTGAAGTGATTTTTTTTTAATTCAGAGCTTTTATAGTAAAAAGATGGAGATCATTTTTTGCCAAATAAGCCTATCTCTCTTATTTTGAAAAGCAAACAGATCCCAGCTGCTTTTAACCAAGAATACATTGGAACCTCAGTATTGTGTGTCCATGGCAGTACCTTTGACTCTGTTTTAAAAAGGAAGACTCAGCAGGAGAAGGGTAGAAGAGAGAAACAATGTGTTTTGGGAACGGTTGAGAGGAAAAGGGTAAGGCCCAGTAGAATTTGAGTGAAGTCATTTATTTGTAAACTGCATGCATAGTAATAGGGAATGCAGTATGATTAGTGATGGAGGAACGCTCCCAGCAAGCCATTTCTCTATGAGGGAGACTCCTGAGGTCTATGTGAGAGCCTCTCCTGATCATCAGCACTGCAGAGCCTTCTCCCACTGCCTTGGAACATACTGGCATACTCCTCCCACGGAGGCTGAGGCATACTCCAGAAAGCCCCAACCTGTATGCCTATCACCCCAAGGCTGTCCATGTCTGAGCAGAATGCTCCCTGGGGGGCAGCGCCTGTGGCTCAAAGGAGTAGGACACCAACCCCATATACCGGAGGTGGTGGGTTCAAACCCAGTCCCGGCCAAAAACTGCAAAAATAAATAAATAAAATTTTTTAAAAAGAGAATGAAAAATTAAAAAAAAAAAAAAAAAGAATGCACCCTGAGGACAAGGATCTATAGGAGATGCTCCTTCCATCCTTAGTGACCTACACACAGGAGAAGGACAGGAAGGCAGAGTGGGGCTGTTTCTCTGAGGGGTGTATCCTGAAGTGGAGATGAGTAAGAGAACTTTGTGATCTTGGCTGCCCTTGCTGGCCACATTCACAGACTGCTGATGGTGGGAGACGTCTGCTTCTAGAAGCAGGCAGTGAGAAACAGAAACCATCCCAACTCTTGCAGGGGTTAACTATGGACCCTAGTCCATAGTCTCAGCCTGTGATGTCAGGGAGCTGAAGGTCTAGAAAGCTCAAGTAGCCAGAACCATAAAAACCTAGTCATTAAAACCCAGTGCTAAGGGACACTGTGGTGTTATTTTAAATGTAAAGGACTGTCCCTGCTGGGTTTGCCAGGACCCCCTCTACCTCGGTCCAGTCCTGCCCAACCCAGAATGAGTTGGGCTCCCTCACTATGCCGAGAGGCCTATTGGGCACTGCTGTTTGCCACTTAGCAAGACCTGCAGTTGGCCTTTTCCCTACCACTCCCTCCATGGGGCACTCTTTTTTTTTTTTTGAGATAGAGCCTCAAGCTATTGCCCTGGGCAGAGTGCTATGGCATCACAGCTCACAGCAACCTCCAACTCCTGGGCTTAAGCGATTCTCTTCCCTCAGCCTCCTGAGTAGCTGGGACTACAGGCGCCCGCCACAACCCCCGGCTATTTTTTGCTTATAGTTGTCATTGTTATTTGGCAGGCCCAGGCCGGATTCCAACCTACCAGCTCTGGTGTACATGGCCTTAGCCGCTTGAGCTACAGGTGCCACGTCTTTTTTTTTTTAAGACAGTTTCACTCTTGTCACCCTGGGTAGAATGCAGCTCACAGTAACCTCAGACACCTGGGCTCAAGCGATCCTCTTGCCTCAGCCTCCTGAGTAGCTAGGACTCCAGTCACAACAGCTGGCTAGTTTTTCTATTTTTAGTAGAGACGTTATCTCACCCTTGCTTAGGCTAGTATTGAACTCCTGAGCTCAAGCATTCCACCCACCTATGCCTCTGAGAGTTCTAGGATTACAGGCATGAGCCACCACACCAGGCCCACAGGGCAATCTTTGTAGGGAGTCACAGCTTCTTAGAGATGTGCCACCTAAGGCTCTGAGTACAGAAAGACTGCCAGCTCCCTGGCTGCCTAGGGGCAGCCATTCCTCCTGGAGTTGCCTGGCCAGTGGGGAGCAGTGGAGTTGGCCTACGTCAGCATTCCATCCCCTCAGATTCCCCTCCTGGTTGCTGCCTGTGCCTACTCTGCCCCGTCTTGTGTCGGTGGCTCTCCCAACCAGGATCGGGTCTCTGCTGCCCAGCTGTGCTTTCTTTCTTTGCTGCCCTTGCTTCTTGTGTCACTAAGGCCTTAAAGTTAGGGGTGGGCTTGCTGGGTGGAGCTTGGCACTGAATTTCTCCTACGTATGTGCCTATGTGCCTCCGTGTGTGCATGTGTGTCCTTTCGTGCTCCAGGTTTGACTTTGAGGGTCTGGAAAGTGGTGATGATGGTGCATTTGACAAGCTCCGGTCCTGGAGCAGGTCAATCGAGGACCTGCAGCCGCCCAGTGCCCTGTCGGCTCCCTTCACCAACAGCCTCGCTCGCTCTGCGCGCCAGTCTGTGCTCCGGTATGTGTGCTCTCGCTCGCCCGCCTGCCCCCCAGCCCCGCCCAGTCTCAGTACAGTGGTGAGAGCTCACGCTCCTCCTCCACTCTCGCTTCCAGGCTCAGCTCTCTTGCCCTCTGCCTGCCAGTCTGTCTCTGGTCTGTCCTCTCTGTCTCCTTGACTCTGCCCAGCGGTCTGTCCTGGGTAAGTACATGGTCCTCGGCTACGCCCACCCCATCTGGGGTTCTGGCTCTCCCCGCTCCTTACCCCTCTCTGGGGCCCCTCCATTCCTGATTCTTGCTTTGCCATTCCTCCCGGCCTCTCAAGCAGGGCACATCTCACATAGGTCTGTGCCTTCACTGGGCGGTCCAGCTCCTGCCCTCATACTCTCTCCCGCTGGCTCTTCACTCTGCCCTGTCAGCTGCTCAGAGAACCGCTCCCCCAGCCTGCCTGCCCTTCACTTCTTCCTTCAGGCCTTTTCTCTCCAAGGCGGTAGCATGTTCATTTGTGTACAGTGTCTTAAGAGCTGTTCTACCTAGAGGTCGGCGGATGGACTGGATGACTTCTCAGAGCCCCTTCCTACTCATGAGGCTTTCCTTTGGATCCTGTGGCCCTTTCCTTGGTCTCTTGTCTCTCTCATGCTCATAGTTTTCTTCTAGTCTCCTTTGGGTTCTGTCCCTTGGACATTGCTCATGATTCTCATCGTGAATGGGCAGGTACCATATGCACTGCTTCCTTTTTTCATGAAACATCATTGAAAATGAGGAGAGATGGCACAAAGCCAGACATAGCCACCTGGCCTTCCTAAAAACTGTGGGGATCTGCTTTTGGGGGATAGAAGTGTGATGAAAGAGTCAGGATCATCTTGCCCCACAGACAGTACAGAATTGGAAGGAGAGGCGGCTGAGATGTCTACCTGGACCCATCTGGCGAAGTAGAAAGGCCTATACAGCTACTATTTGTATTTTGAAGGATCTCTAGGGTTAGCATGGTTTGGACATTGCTTATAAAGATGGGATCTTGTGTAGTTGCTGACAAAGGCCAGTTTCAGCCAGGTGAATGTAGGCTGACCAACCTACTTCCTGCATCCTGTCTCATGGCTGTTGGTACAAGGTTCTCTTTCCCTTCTTCTGCTGCTAAGGAGTGGCTTGCTATCTGGATGATGGTGAGCACTCCTGACACTGCACCCATGGTCTCAGCTTGCACCTGACTGCCTGGCCAATCTCCCCCAGGTATAGCACTCTCCCTGGGCGCAGGGCCCTGAAAAACTCTCGCCTGGTGAGCCAGAAGGATGATGTCCACGTCTGTATCCTTTGTCTCAGAGCCATCATGAACTATCAGGTAAGAGGCACTAGCCATGTTTGTTCTACTTCTTCTGCCAGAAAGGAGAGCTAGGAGGGCAGCACTTTGTTAAAGACAGGCTGAGCTCTCCTTTCCCCACATCAAGGTCCCCTCCTTCTTCCTTTCCCTTGTAGTATGGATTCAACCTGGTCATGTCCCACCCCCATGCTGTCAATGAGATTGCACTCAGCCTCAACAACAAGAATCCAAGGTGCGTTTCTTCCCTCTTTCCCCTCTCCACTCTGGCCAGGGCTCTGAAAATCTGGGCTCCATATATTTCAAGAATTCCAGCCTGGCCATGTGTCCTATCAGAGGCTTGGTTTGGGCCCCTCGCCTCTGCTAGAGGATAAGTGCTCCTAGCTTCCCTCTGGTCTTTACAGCTTAGTGAGGGAGCATGCCTGCCTTCTCTTGTCTTCTTCTCCAACGTACCCTTCCTCCCTACCACTGAGTCTGTCTCCATTCTCCAAAGTGACTCGCTCAATTGTGGAAGTGAGTTGTGTAGTTGTCAGCATGGGGGGCTAGGATGTTAATCTTCCTTCTTCATCCCTTAGGACCAAAGCCCTTGTCTTGGAGCTCCTGGCAGCTGTGTGTTTGGTGCGGGGAGGTCATGAAATCATCCTTGCTGCCTTTGACAATTTCAAAGAGGTCTGTCTGGTGTCTTCACATGTGTGTGTTCTTGTGTGTGGGAGAAAGTGGGGACCCAGGTGGATAAGCATTATTTTATTTTCTGTGTTCTCCAGGGATTTTTTTTTTTTTGGTAGTGTTGGGAGAATAGAATTTCACTTTATTATTTCAGCTAGAGTGCAGTGGTGCAATGGTGTTGTCATAATTCACTGAACCTCAAACTCCTGGGCTTAAGTGATCTATCTGCCTACCTTAGCCTCCCAAGTAGCTGGGACTATATGTGGCTGGCTAATTTTTTTGTTTTTAGTAGAGACAGAGTCTTGTTCTTGCTCAAGCTGGTCTCGAACTCCTGAGGTCAAGTGATCCTCCTGACTCGGTCTCCTAGAGTGCTAGGATTATAGTCATGAACCATTGTGCCCAGCCCACCAGTGATTTTTAACTTCCCAGTGCTTGGCTAAGTAGCTTCTCCCATCCCTTTTTTTTTTTTTTTTTTTGAGACAGAGTCTCACTTTGTTGCCCTCAGTAGAGTGCCATGGCATCATAGCTCACAGCAACACCTCAAACTCTCAGGCTCAAGTGATCCTCTTGCCTCAGCCTCCCAAGTAGCTGGGACTAGAGGTACCTGTCATAACGCCTGGCTATTTTTCAGAGATGGAGTCTCACTCTTGTTCAGGCTGATCTTGAGCTCCTGAGCTCAAGCAATTCACTCGTCTTAGCTTCCCAGAGTGCTAGGATTATAGATGTGATTCACCGTGCTCAACCTCTTCACTTGTTTTTCTTTTTTTGGAGACAGAGTCTCAAGCTATCGCCTTGGGTAAAGTGCCATGGTGTCATAGCTCACAGCAATCTCTAACTCTTGGGCTCAAGTGATCCTCCTGCCTCAGTTTTTCTATTTTTTAGTAGAGACAAAGAGTCTTACTCTTGCTCAGCTGGTCTCAAACTCGTGAGCTCAGGCAATCCCCTCACTTCAGCCTCCTATAGTGCTAGGATTATAGGAGTGAGCCACCTCACCTGGCCTCCTCACTTTTTTTTTTTTTTAAAAAGAGATAGGGTCTTGCTCTGTCACCCAGACTGGAGTACAGTGGTGTGATCATAGCTCACTATAACATTGAACTCTTAGACTTTAAGCAGTTCTCCTACCTCAGCCTTGCAGGTAGCTAGCACTACAGGGATACCACCACACCTGGATGACTTATTTTTTTTATTTTTATTTTATTTATTTATTTATTTATTTATTTATTTATTTATTTATTTAAGACAGAGTTTCACTTTGTTGCCCTTGGTAGAGTGCCGTGGCATTATAGCTCACAGCAACCTGTAACTCTTGGACTCAAGTGATTCTCTTGCCTCAGCCTCTCAAGTAGCTGAGACTACAGGTGCCCGCCACAACAGCTGGCTATTTTTAGAGACTAGGTCTTGTTCTGGCTCAGGCTGGTCTTGAACTCATGTGCACAGGTAATCCACCTGCCTCGGCCTCCTAGAGAGCTAGGAGTACAGGCGTGAGCTACCACACCTGGCCCCTGGATGACTTTTTATTATTATTATTTTTTTATAGATAGGGTCTTGCTATGTTGCCCAGGTTGGTTTTGAACTTCTCAGCTCCAGCATTCCTCCTGCCTCAGCCCCCAAAGTTCTGAGATTACAGACGTGACCCACTGTGTGCAGCCTCCCATCTCCCACCCACTATACTATATTTAAAAGCAAAACTAGAACTTCAGTCTTATTAATCTTGTGCTAGGAAACCTCCCATTAGCCAGATAGCATCCCCTCAGATAGCTGAGGTCCAGTGGTTTGTTTGTTTGTTTTGGGGTTTTTTTTTTGAGACAGAGTCTAACTACATCACCCTCGGTAGAGTACCGTGCTGTCACAGCTCACAGCAACCTCCAACTCTTGGTCTCAAGCACTCCTCTTGCCTCAGCCTCCCAAGTAGCTGGGACTACAGGTCCCTGCCACAACACCTGGCTATATTTGGTTGTAGTTGTCATTGTTGTTTGGCAGGCCCAGGCCGGACTTGAACCTGCCAGCTCCAGTGTATGTGGCTGGCACTCTTAGCCTCTGAGCCGAGCCTAGTCCAGTGGTTTTAATCTGGCCATGCATCAGAATCACCTGCTGAAGAGTTGGTTGAAAGTGCAGACTCCTGTGCCACACTAGACCAGCAGTTCTCAACCTGTGGGTCGCGCTCTAGACCAGCGGTTCTCAACCTGTGGGTCGCGATCCATAGGAACTATATTAAAGGGCCGCGGCATTAGGAAGGTTGAGAACCACTGCTCTAGACCCACTGTAGCCCTGGGCATTTGTATTTTAAGAGACTCCCCAAGTGGGACTCTGAGGCAGTAAATTCACTGATATAACCCAAAACAGATGTGTTTGCAGTGGGAGAAGGTGAGCCAGCATGTCTCCTGGGTTGTTGGCTGTTACTAGTAAGGGAAGAGGGAACCCCTATGTGGAATTTCCCCAGCCTCTGGGCCTGGCTTCTGAAGTCCCTATCTGCTTGAATAGGATTCCTCGACATCCCGCCACCATCCAGTTGGTCCCACCCCTTCCTCTTCTTTGAACCTCTTCCCTAGCATCCATTGTTCAAGCCAGGAAATGGTTCTTCCTCCTTGAAACCCAGAGGCTCATAGGAGTCTCTGGACCTCTCTCAGAAAGGGCTTTCCTGTCCACTGTCCCCTCTCCTGTGTCCCCACTAGGACCTCAGCCTCCTGCCTCATCTGTGACCTGCCTCCCTTTCTCCTTCCTTTCTTCCTTCCTTCAGTAACTTGTAAGCATCAGATACTTGTATTCTTGGCCTATGTACCTAAAGTCTGGTCTGAGTTCCCTCAGCAAATTGGTGGGAGCGGGATTCCAGGTCTAAGGTTTTTTTTTTATGTGTATAGTGTCCAGAATGGCTCATTTTATAGATGGAACTGTGATTAAACTTGCCCTGAACCAATCCTTTGCTGTGACATTCCTGGGAGCCAGGATTTGGGAACTTGGGTTCTGCCGGGGGCAAATCCTTTGACTGAGAAAGTCTGCTTGTTCAGGTGTGTAAGGAGCTACACCGCTTTGAGAAGCTGATGGAGTATTTCCGGAATGAGGACAGCAACATCGACTTTATGGTGAGGAACTGCGCCTGGGTCAGTCCCACACCCACAGTGCTGTGCACTCCTCAAGAATAGGGCTCAGGCTAACAGCAATTTTTTTTTTTTTTTTGAGGAGGAGGAGGAAAGAGAAGTTTATTAATTTACTGGCAAATGGGAAGGCTGGTAGACTCCTGTCTCAAATAATACCAGTGTCCTCCCCACAGCATATCTTGATGTTCTATGTGGAACCCAGAATGAGTCTCTCTACTCATAAATGCTCCTTGTCCACCCACACACCCCAGAGAGCTCTTAGAAACTTTAGGACAATGTCATTTATCTTTTTCAGATCTACTTTCCTCCTTTCTGTGGATCTTTTGTCCTTGATGGGGATCCTTTTTGAGCTGACTTACCTTTCCTAAGCCCTTCCTATCCCCCATGGGGGATATAACTTATCCCCCATAGCCTAGGGTCTTCAGCTAAGTAGGGTTGTCTCAAGAAACACCTGCTTCTGTACAAAGGAAATAAGATAGCTGTATCTTCATTTATATCTGTTTTTCATGTAATTTACTTGTCTTTAGATACTGAATATGAAATTTGACCATTTTTTAAGTTAAGATCTCATAAAGACTTTACTTTTTTGTTTGTTTGTTTTTTGAGGCAAGTTCTTATTCTGTTCTGTCACCCACCCAGACTAGAGTGCAGTGGCATCACCATAACTCACTGTAATCTCAAACTCCTGGGCTCAAGTGATCCTCCTGTCTTAGTCTCCCAGAGTGCTAGGACTGTAGGTGTGGGTTACCCCAGCCCACTTATTTTTCTGGTTTTTGTAGAGAGAGGGTCTTGCTGTGTTGCTCAGGCTGGTCTTGAACTTCTTGGCTCAAGTGATCCTCCGACTTTAGCTTCCCAAAATGCTCAGATTATAGGCATGAGCCACTGCTCCTGGTCTTAGACTTTTTTCTTCATTCTTTGATTATCCATCTGATGATGATGTTCTAACAGCCACCTGTCTTCTCCATCTCTTCGCTCCGCTCTGCTTTGCCCTTCCTGCTACTGCCTCTCTGGGCTGCTCCCCAGGTGGCCTGCATGCAGTTCATCAACATTGTGGTACACTCCGTGGAGGACATGAACTTCCGAGTCCACCTGCAGTATGAGTTTACCAAGCTGGGGCTAGAAGAGTTCCTGCAGGTGAGCTGTTTGGGATCCTGGGAAGGTGAGGATCTACCCCTGCTTCGGAGTAGAGGACCAGTTTACTCGTACCACAGAGGGTTTGTCTTTTATAAGTGCCTTGTCCTCAATGCTCCCGGAACCCAGACTGTCTTCTGTGGTTTGATACTCGGACTTGCAGATGATTCCCTGATCAGGCAGCTGCAGGAGCAGGAACTCCTTGGATTTTACGCTCTAGGAAGTGATAGTGAGGGGTGAAGAGAACTAATTTTTCTCAGGAGGCTCCCCTGATCCCATGCCTGCTTCCCTAAATATCACTCTCTCTGCTTTCCCAGAAGTCAAGGCACACGGAGAGTGAGAAGCTGCAGGTGCAGATCCAGGCATATCTGGACAACGTGTTTGATGTGGGGGGTTTGTTGGAGGATGCTGAGACCAAAAATGTTGCCCTGGAGAAGGTGGAGGAGCTGGAGGAGCATGTGTCCCATGTAGGTGGTTCTCCTTTGCCTGCCAGAGTCACTGTTGAGGGTAGGGGCAGATGGGGACGTCTCAGTCCCAGGAGTCCTGAGCTGATCCACTTACCTCCAGACTGAGCCCTGGGAGGCTGGACAACTCATTGGAGGCTTTCTAGAGCACAGTCTGGCTGGAGCCACTGAATCATCCACTGATGGGAACACACACTGACCCCCAGGGCTGGGAATAGTATGGCCTTAGGCTTGAGAAAGTCACAATGTGGCCATTTGCTTTGTATCTGTTGCTGTATTATGGTATCAGAGCCTAGCCTACAAGAGGAATGTAGGGGAGCTGCTGGTCCAAGCTGCTTTAGGGGCCCCAAGTGGAGGGTTGGGCCTGGGTCCTGTCTGGGGTTCAGGCTGTGCTGAGTGCCCATGCTTGAGGGCCATCCCAAGCCTGCCCTTCCTGACCTTGTAGCTCACAGAGAAGCTTCTAGACCTGGAAAATGAAAACATGATGCGGGTGGCAGAGCTAGAGAAGCAGCTCCTGCAGCGGGAGAAGGAACTGGAGAGCATCAAGGTACATAGACTCTGTGGACGGCAGTCCCTGGGCTCCAGGGCCTTGGAGTTTTGCTGCTGTTCCCTGAGTCATATCAGATCCTCTGGGATTCAGATCTTGATCCACCTCGAAGCTTCCAGATGATGATGGTTTTACCCATTTTTTAGTTGGAGAGGAAATCTGAAGCCAAAGTGGGCCAGACATACCCAGAAACAGGTGGGAACAGATGGGGTACTCATGGGCATCTCTTGGGACCCGGTCCAGACCTTCTCTCACCAGCCCATGCTGTCAGTTACGCTCCCCTGCACCTCCATGTACTTTCCCCAGCCATGCTTTGTGAGCGGGGTCAGAGTAACCCAGGCACTCTGCTGACTGGGATACCCACCAGGTATACTAAATCCTGAGAGCAGGGGCTCCTCATATTTCAGTCTCTTTTCTGTTTCCTAATTTTTTTGTTAGTTATAAAATCATGCCCCCACCCTACCTTTTATTCCATTGTTGCTCTTTTTTTTTTTTTCTTTTTTTTTGAGACAAAGTCTCGAAGTGATCCTCCTGCTTTGGCCTCCCAGAGTGCTAGGAGTATAGGCATGATCTACCACCCCCACCTGGGGCAGCCTTTTCTCTGGCCTTGAAGAGCCTGTGCAGTGAGAATAGGCTGGAACAGAGAGGAAGACACTTCAGGGTGCCAGTGGGAGCAGACTGGTTCTTCTGCTTGCCTCCTGTTCTATGTTTCAGCTTCCCTATCCCCCTATAAGGATTTCTGCCACTTTGAGCACCCTAGTTGAGAGATCCTTGGATAGGAGTTTGCAGTCCTAGGGGCAGTGATTACTATGCCTTCAGCCCACTCACCCCTTAATGGTGCTGTCTCCCTGATAGGAGACATACGAGAACACGAACCACCAGGTGCACACCCTGCGGAGGCTTATTAAAGAGAAGGAGGAGGCTTTCCAGCGCCGATGCCACTTGGAGCCAAGTGCCCGGGGCCTGGAGTCCATGGGCAGTGAGGCTCTGGCCAGAGTAGGCCCTGCAGAGCTGAGTGAGGGCATACCACCCTCTGACCTGGACATCCTGGTTCCAGATCCACCCCCTGAGGAGGTCCTGCCTCTGCCTCCACCACCAGCTCCTCCCTTGCCCCCTCCACCTCCCCCATTACCAGGTAACCATGATCCCTATGATTCCTGGGAGCTGGCAGGGGCCATCTCCTCATAAGGACTAAAATCCTAGTCAACAGTGTCTTCCTTAGTAGCTGGGAATATGGCATCATTTGAGGGCTGGAAGGATGTAACATTAGGATGAGAGAGGACTGAGGGAGTGCTGGAATTTGAGAGAAGCTCAAGTTACTAGCAAAGGGCAGATGTGGACCTGTTTTAAGGATCATAAAACAGCCAAGGAAAAGCCTTAGACTATAGCAGGAGAAATGGGTCAGATGCTGGCAAGATTTTCCCTGTCAGAGTCAGGATTCCAGAGAACAGCTTGAGGCAGAGTTCATGTAGGCTCCTTCCACGACAGTCTTCAAGGACAGACGGGGTGGGGGGTGGGCAGAGAGGAGGGTAGCCTGTGAAGTCTCTTGACCCCTGGTCACTGTGCCATTTCTTACCCCAGACAAATGTCCCCCAGCCCCGCCTCTCCCTGGTGCTGCTCCCTCTGTAGTATTGACGGTAGGCCTATCTGGTGAGTGTCCCCTGGCTTTGGGTAGGGCTGGTGGGACCAGGGGAATATGGCCTTGGCTCCTGCCTCACTGATCCTCTTTCCAAACTAGCCATTCGAATTAAGAAACCTATCAAGACAAAGTTCCGGCTGCCTGTCTTCAACTGGACAGCACTGAAACCCAATCAGATCAGTGGCACTGTCTTCAGTGAAATTGATGATGAGAAGATCTTAGAGGTGACAGGGTCTGGGACCCAGAGGGGTGGGGTTGGGGACTAGTCATCAGGTTGCCCTTTGAGCAGATAACCTTAGAAAAGCCTTCATTCAGGCTGGGGCAAAGATCAGCTCTGTGAGCCTGTTAATCTGTGTGCATACATGCATTTCTGGATGTTTCTACTTGTGTCTATATGTTTGAAACACTCCAGAGTGACAGAGTTCTGGGCCTATGCTGGGTGGGTTGCCAGGGGGGTCTTCCAGTAGTTTGAGGCCATAGCATTTTCTCTGCTCATCTATCCTGCCAGGACCTGGACCTAGATAAGTTTGAAGAATTGTTCAAGACGAAAGCCCAGGGTCCTGCCCTTGACCTCATCTGCTCCAAGAACAAGACTGCACAAAAGGCTGCCAGCAAGGTGACCCTGTTGGAAGCCAATCGTGCCAAGAACCTGGCCATCACCCTACGCAAGGCTGGCCGCTCAGCCGAGGAGATCTGCAGGGCCATTCACACGTGAGGCTCTCTTTGACCTGGCCATGGTCCCCAGCCACTTGGTTGGCAACCAAGTTCTCTACCTAGGAGCCTGGCTGTCCCTAGATTTTAGGGCTTTTTCTTTTTTCTTTGAGACAGAGTCTCACTCAGTAACCCTGGGTTGAGTGCTGTGACGTCATAACTCATAGCAACCTCAAACTCTTGGGTCCAAGCAATCCTCTTGCCTCACCCTCTTGAGTAGCTGGGACTACAGGTGCCCGCTAATGTTTAGAGACAGGGTCTCGCTCTTGCTCAGGCTGGTCGCAAACTCCTTAACTCAGGCAGTCCATCTGCCTCAGCCTCCCAGAGTGCTAGGATTACAGGCGTGAGCCCCTGTGCCTGGCCTATGATTTCAAGGCTTCTGACAAAACTCCCTCACACCCCTCAGTCATCCACGGGCACAGTCATGACTTACTGAAGCCATGCTGTGTGCCAGGCACTGTGTGAGGTGCCGGGGATCCAGCCCAGACCTTGGCCCAGTACCTGGTCTAGTGGGGACAGCACTGTAATACTGTGTGATACCACTAAGATGGCAGAGATACCGACAGCTTTGGGAGAATAGAAAAGGCCCCCTAAAAAAGATGATGTCTCACCTGGGACTGAGGGAAGCATACAGGTTAGTCCAGTTCAGGACCTGGAAGGGAGAAGTGGGATGCTTGGGTATTGAAATCTTTTAATCAGCTCAGCGCCTATAGCTTAAGTGGCTAAGGCGCCAATCACATACACCAGAGCTAGCAGGTTCGAATCTAGCCTGGGCCTGCCAAACAACAATGAATGACAACTACAACCAAAAAAAAAAAAAAAAAGCTGGGTATTGTGGTGGGCGCCTGTAGTCCCAGCTACTTGGGAAACTGAGGCAAGAGAATCGCTTAAGCCCAGGAGTTAGAGGTTGCTGTGAGCTGTGATGCCATGACACTCTACCCAGGGCAACAGCTTGAGGCTCTGTCTCAAAAAAGAAAAAAAGAAAATTTTGAATCTGGCTTTAGAGTAGGGAGGGGAGTAGGAGAGAAGGTAGAGCTGGGTAGATAGTTGGGCAGGCTAGACCGCCAAAGCCATGCACAGGTGTACAGATTTCACCTAGGTGCAGAAGCTTTTTTTTTTTCTTTCTTTTTTTTTTTTTTATCATCATGTCACCCTTGGTAGAGTGCCGTGGCATCAACAGCTCATAGCAACCTCAAACTCTTGAGCTTAAGTGATTCTCTTGCCTAAGCCTCCAAGTAACTGGGACAACAAATGCCTGGGTATTTGTTGTTGTTGTTGTTGTTGTTGTCATTGTTGTTTAGCAGCTCCGGACCTGGTTCAAACTCACCGGACTCGGTACATGTGGCCGGCGCCCTAACCACTGATCTGTGTGTGCCTAGCCAAGGTGCAGAAGCTTTTAAACAGGGGCATGCAATGTCTCCCAAGTATTGTCATTACTGGTGCTGTGACAAATGAGGCAATTGGTCCTCTACCACTGGCTGTGTTCCAGAAACAGACCCCTACCCCAGTCCTTCCAGGAGCTGGAGAATTAAAGGGGTGAGGGAGAGTGCAGGCAGTTGTGAGACCAGAGGTCTCCCCACACAGGTTTGACCTGCAGACTCTGCCTGTGGACTTCGTGGAGTGCCTGATGCGCTTCCTGCCCACAGAGGCGGAGGTGAAGCTGCTTCGGCAGTATGAGCGCGAGCGGCAGCCCCTGGACGAGCTGGCGGCTGAGGACCGCTTTATGCTGCTCTTCAGCAAGGTGGAGCGGCTAACCCAACGGATGGCCGGCATGGCCTTCCTGGGCAACTTCCAGGACAATTTGCAGATGCTCACGCCGGTATACCTCCAGCCCCTCCCCTTCCACCTACTAGTCACCTCTCTGCCCAGCCCATCCTTCCTGCCCCTCCCTGACAGCCTGGGTTACTCAAGTGTTCATCTCACCTTCCAGCAACTCAATGCCATCATCGCAGCCTCTGCCTCTGTCAAGTCTTCGCAGAAGCTGAAGCAGATGTTGGAGGTGGGAAGAGGTTGTAAACCGGGTGCTAGTGGTTCCCAGGACCTAGGTGGGGGCCAGGGATATATGGAGAAGGAGCCCCTGGGGCTTGGGCCTGACCTGCATCCCTGGCATCTCTTGCACAGATCATCCTTGCACTGGGGAACTACATGAACAGCAGCAAGCGGGGAGCCGTGTATGGCTTCAAGCTCCAGAGCCTAGATCTGGTAAGATGGGGTGGGGGTCAGCACGGGCCAAGTGGCCTGGGGGCAGCAGTGATGGAGCCAGAGTGCTTAGCCCTCTCCCCTCTCCCAGCTGTTGGATACGAAGTCCACAGACCGGAAGATGACGCTGCTGCACTTCATCGCCTTGACGGTGAAGGAGAAATACCCAGACCTGGCTAACTTTTGGCATGAGCTGCACTTTGTGGAGAAGGCTGCGGCAGGTGAGAGGGGGGTCTGCCTCTCATGTTCAACCCAGGACAATCCCAGGAAGCTCTGAGGAGAGAGAACGCTTGAGTCCATTTGTTTTTGGCTTTTGTTACCTTCTGAATAGTTCAAAGTTTTCTGCTGGAGCCATGAGCAGGGGCTGCTCCAGAGGGAGCCTTCCGCCGGCCACCACCCAGGCCTTCCCTGCTAGGTGCAGTTGGAGCAGGAACAGGAAATGGGGGGGGGGGCAGTGACTCTGTACTCCCTAGCCCCATAACCTGGCTTTGGAGACGATGTTTCTTTTTTCTTTTTCTTTTTTTTTTTTTTTTTGAGACAGAGTATCACTGTGTCTCCCTTGGTAGACTGCCGTGGTGTCACAGCTCACAGCAACCTCAAACTCTTGGGGCAATTCTGTTGTCTCAGTCTCCCAAGTAGCTGAGACTACAGGCACCCACCACAACACTCAGCTGTTTTTTGCTGTTGTTGTCGTCGTTTAGCAGGCCTAGGCCAGTTTGAACCCACCAGCCCCGGCGCCCTAACCACTGGGTACAGGCACTGAGCTAAGAGACTGTGTTTCTTTCTTTTTTTTTTTAAGAGACAGAGTCTAACTTTGTCACGCTCGGTAGAGTGCTGTGGTGTCACAGCTCACAGCAACCTCCAGCTCTTGGGCTTAGGCAATTCTCTTGCCTCAGCCTCCCTGTAGCTGGGACTACAGGCTCCTGCCACAACGCCCGACTACTTTTTGTTGCAGTTTGGCCGGGGCTGGGTTCGAACCCGCCACCCTCAGTATATGGGGCCGGCGCCCTACTCACTGAGCCACAGGTGTCACCTAAGACTTTTTTAATAATATATGTGAAGTGCTTTGAAAAACACTGATAAAATTTCCTGCAGACAAGGTAGCTGTTTCTGCCTCACCCATGAAAGCTGTAGCAGGCCTGAGGCAGCTGTACTTCCAGAGCAGCAGTCTGTCTTGCCTTCCTTAGCTGCCTCCTTCGTTGGGGTCAGGAGCTTGCAGTCTCTGCTCCCTTCCTGTGAGAGTGCAGCTGGCTTGGTGTACATTTCTCTATGTCCATATGGGCATAAAAACCTGAGGAAGCCTATGCTGGAAGGACAGCCAGAGTTTCCTGGAACCTTGAGCTGGGAGGTGGGCATGCCTGGGTAGATCTCAGCCAGGGCTCTGGTGGCCACAGTGTCCTTGGAGAATGTGCTGCTGGATGTGAAGGAGCTGGGCCGGGGCATGGAGCTGATACGGCGGGAGTGCAGCATCCATGACAACAGCGTTCTGCGGAACTTCCTGAGCACCAATGAGGGCAAACTGGACAAGCTCCAGCGAGATGCCAAGACAGCAGAGGCAAGCATAGGGGGCAAGAGTGGGAGTAACCAGGGCCCAGGTGCCAGTCCCCTCTGGGTGGGCCTAGTTCTGACTGTGAGGTGAGAGGGTTATGGAGGTGGCAGGGAGCCACCTCTGGGGCCATAGACTCTTGGGAGCTTTAGGAGCCCAGGGCTTGGGTGATTGCTTTTCCTCCGTTGGCCCAGGGCCCTGCTTCACATAGGTCTCCTATCCTTGCTACGGGAGGTGGGCTTCTTCCTGTCAGGCTGACCCCTCCTGCCCACTCCTTCCCCAGGAGGCCTATAATGCAGTTGTACGCTACTTTGGCGAGAGTCCCAAGACCACACCTCCTTCTGTGTTCTTCCCAGTATTTGTTCGATTCATTCGTTCTTACAAGGTAAGGCGAAGAGAGTTTTTAAAGAGGAGTTTGGCTGAGAGAAAACTGGTTGTGGGAGAGAAGCCAGGGTTTCAAGCATGGTCCTTTCCTGACTGCTCCTGAGTATTGGGGAGGGAGCAATGGAAGCTGGTAGCAGACCTCTTAAGTCAGCTGTGAACTGGTGGGTAGGGTGGGGGCCTAGGCCCTTCCTGTCATTGTTTGGGGCAGGAAGTACCCTCCAGAGGCTGGCCACCTGGGGTTAGTTGGTCCTATTGCCACCCACTCTCCACCCTCAGTATTAACCCCTCCCCTCAAAGCCTGTGTGAGCCTCACCCCCCACCCACCTTCCATGGCTCTTAGGAAGCAGAACAAGAGAACGAAGCCCGTAAGAAGCAGGAGGAGGTAATGAGAGAGAAGCAGCTGGCTCAGGAAGCCAAGAAACTGGATGCCAAGGTGGGTGGGACTAAGAGAAAGGGGTGGGGTCTGGAGTAAGACAGGGCAAAAGGTTGGGGGCTGGAGGAACAGAGCTAGGGAGATAAAAAGGATGGCGAGACCACCCAGAGAGCCTGAGGGCCAGGGTCCAGTGGCTGGAGAGGGGCTTTGGGAAGGTGACTCCTAGCAGTACACAGCCAGGGTGTGCTCAGGCTGCATCATGGGCAGGAACCAGTCTCAGGTCAGGTCAGTGTCCCTTCCCTCTCCAAATCCTAGACCCCATCTCAGCGGAACAAGTGGCAGCAGCAGGAGCTAATTGCAGAATTGAGGCGGCGCCAGGCCAAAGAGCACCGGCCTGTTTACGAGGGGAAGGATGGTACCATTGAGGATATCATCACAGGTGGGTCCTTTTTCCCTCTCTGGGGTCTAGCAGTTGGATCCAGCTTGCAAAGTGCAACCCAACCCATTGGGGCCTTCCTCGCTGCCCCTCTCTCCCATGAGGGCTGACCATTGTCTCTCTCTCTTGGGCCAGTGTTGAAGAGTGTCCCTTTCACGGCCCGTACTGCCAAGCGGGGCTCACGCTTCTTCTGTGATGCAGCCCACCATGATGAGTCAAACTGTTAACCCCCAAGGTTGGGGCCCCTGCCAGGTACCAGGCACCACAGCCTCCCTGCATGCCCACCTCCAGGGACTCCTGTTGGGAGCCAACAGGCACCTTCCTGCATGACTTGCAGCCACCTGGGGATATAGTCTTCTTGAATGCCCGTGCTCTAAGAAGAGTGGCTTTTCCCCTGCATGTATCCTCAGGGAACTGGTCTCTCTCCCACTAATGCTGTCCTGGCTTCTACTAAGACTTAAGGGGCAAGGAGTTGCCAGGCCAGGGGTGAGAGCCGCGCCAGAGGCAGCAGGACCAAACTACAGTTGTGATCACTGAGGCTGCAGCTCCATTTCCTGGGCCCAGGATCCTTTGTTCTCAGATTCCCTCTTCAGAAGAGCTGACAGTAGCTTCTACCCCAGGGCAATTAGATGTCCCTTGATCTGTTTCCTGACATCCAGTCAGCCTAGAATCTCTTCCTGCTTTGGCTCTTGTTGAGTCTACCTTATTTCTGCCTATTGTCCAGTGCCCCAGAGCCCCAGCAGTCTCCTCCTGTACCCCTCAAGCTCTGAGACTCCTCCTTCCAGCCCCGCCTCCTCCTGAAGGCACTGCCCTGGCTCAGCCTCCCTTTCTGTTCACAGGTCTCCACTGCCAGCCCATTGTTGTTTGCCACCAAGTCAGGAGTGCTGCACTGCAAAGCGGCCCCCCTCGGGCTCCAGGCCCCCACTGAGCCTCTCTAGAAGGCAGAAGCACTTCAACCCTGAGTCCTGCACGTCCAACCAGTGGACCTGGAGCCTTGGAGTCAGCCCAGGGCTCAGCAGAGGGCTGTGCTGCTTAATCGTTTCCCTTTAGCTCTCGAGGCTGGATCTTAACCTGTGCCACCGTGGGCACTAGGTCTGCAGGGGCTGGCACACCTTTGGTGCCTCTAGTATTGCACTTTGCCCCCGAAGTCTTAATTAGCTTCATCTCCCGAAGGGTCTGCAAGGGTCAGCTTAGGGCTGGAAAAAACTATTTCCAGGTTTAGCCTTTACAGAGGCACCTATGTCCCTTTCCCACTAGAGCCCAGAGGGATGAGAGGAAAGGGCAGCTATCCCTTTTTTGTTTCCTTCCTTTTTGCAGGTCCATGGTCAGCCCTGATCTAGAAGTATCCAGGCTTAGGGAACACTGCCATTCTGGGATCATCACTTGCCAGGAGCAAGGCCCTTCTAAGCCTGGGCCCCAGAAGCCTGGCCCCTAAGGGTAGAGGAGAGAAGCCAGGCTCACTGCTTATATCCCTTGGCTATTGACCCACTTCATCCTAAGCTGACACAGTCCTTGCCAAGGTGGGCAGAAGAGCAAAGGTTTTCTCTGCAGACAGCTGGAGAAAGGGTATACCAACATCATCCTTCCCTTTCCTCAGCTAGGTATTTTTTGGCAGGAGGCAGGAAGCATCATGGTGGTCTTAGCTATTTGCTCAGTTCCCTGCCAGCTTCCTCTTTGCCCTAGAGAATGTGGGGGCCCGCTTCTTTTTGTACATGTACCACCTCCCCTCTCTGTACATAAACCCAGACCTTCCCTCTCTCAACAAAGGCTTAAAGCACAAGGCCTGACTCTGTCTCCTCTTGCTGAGCTTTCTGTGTTGGGGGTAGCCATTCAGGATCACCTGAACTGTGGGAATAGGAAGCCTGGGTAAGGAGAACCAGGCTGGGTGGGCTCCAGCCACACAAAGGCAGGCAGGTCCACTGTGAGACATTAGTGCCCTCTGCTGGGCCTGCACACATCTGTCCAGTCCTCAGCCTGTCCCAGTAACACAGGGAGAAGACAAAGGAGTCACTAACCATGTTATAAATATCGTTATTTAAAAAACAAAAACAAAACACACGTATACTGGGCACTGGGGTAGGAGGAAGAAGTGGTGGTGTGCCACGGCCAGGGCAGGCAGGAGCAGGCACTGATTCTAGAGGGTAAAAGACTGCCCTCTGCCACCCAGGCTATGTCCACCAGCCTGTCACACTTCCCTGGGTGCCTCTTCTCTCACACTTTACCTATTGGCATTACCCACCTCATATGGCATATACCACCCATTTCTGGTCTGGGGCTGAGGACAAGGACTGCACTAGTTGTCTGGGGAGTAGGGAACCCTTAAACACCAAGAGCAACCTTCTGAGGTGCCAATAGTGGTGTACTGGGGGTGGGGCTACTTTAGGAAACGTGAACACAGACCAGACTAAGTCTGAGGCAGATGGTGAGGGTGGCCCAGGAGTCACAGCCTCACAGACTCGAGGCAGAGAGCAGCTTGTCAGGTCATTGGTGATCATCCAGCTGCTGCAGGAGCGTCCGCCGCCGCCGCTCCAGCTCACCCTCACTCAGTTCACTTTCCGACGTGTCCCAGCCCGTCTGTGGGAGCAAAGGCACAGCTCATCTTCAGCCTCCACTGAGGCCATGGAGGCCTGGACAGAGTGGGGGCTGAGACCCTTGCCCCTCTCACCTTCTCCCTCTTGATGCCAAAGCCTGGGGAGCGGTTAGAGAGCTCTGTCTGCCGGAGCTCCCTGTCCCTGTCCTGTTCTTGTTCTTTCTCATCACTGTCCTTGCCAGCTTTCTCCTCAGGGTCCGTCTCACTTTCAGGACTGTTCTGTAAGAGTCCAGAGCCCACCTTGTCAGCTCCTGTGTAGGACAGCCTGGGACGCAGGTGGAACAGAGCTCACAAAATAGCGGGGCCTTAGGTAGAAGTTCCTTCTCTACTCACCGACTTGTGTCTTCTCTTTTTAGTCTTCTTTTTTGGTTTTTTGGCTTTTCGAAGGCCATGATCTAGAAATAGAAAAATCCCTCTGAGTCCAAAAAGGACTTCTCTGGGCTACAGCCTCCCTGTTTGTCCTTCACAGGTGGGGACCTCATGGTCTCAGGCAGTAGTCTGACGAAGCCTGAGTCAGCCCAGTTTTCCTTCTTCCAGTTTCCTGCCTGGGCAGAGATAGGTAGTTCTTCCTATTCTCCCACAGGTGTACCCTCCCAACCCACTTTACTCTCAAGGGGGCTGGGACTTGCCAATGGCCTCCTCTCAGTCTAAGCCAGCGGTTCTCAACCTGTGAGTCATGACCCCTTTGTAACAATGAAAATATATCCTGCATATCAGATATTTACATTACAATTCATAACAGTGGCAAAATTAGTTATGAAGTAGCAACGAAAATAATTTTATGGTTGGGGGTCACAATATGAGGAACTGTATTAAAGGGTTGTAGCATTAGGAGGAATTAGGAAGGCTGAGAACCACTGGTCCCAGGCTGATAACAACTACTTACCTGATCCAATGAGGTGGGAAGAAGGGGAGCCCCGTCCTCCAAGGGCAGCAGCCCCACTTTCAACTGAATCAAGTGAGGAAGAGGGCTCAGAGCCTGAGTCCGAGGGGTTCCGCCTCCTCCGCTTAGGGGGCCGGAGAGATGGTGGGGGCAGCTCCTCCTCTTCTGACTCAGAGCCCTGGGCAGATCAGCAGATAACGTGTCAGCACAGAGGTTCTCTGGCCTCCAGAAGCCCTTGTCTGGGAATTGGGGACAGAGAGGCGAATCCAGGGCCAAAGAAATCCTCAAATCTCCCTCCAAGGAAGATGAGGTAGGGGAACAGCAAGAAAAGTGTTCCTCCTTTCCCCAAAACAGTGCAGTCTCACCCCATGTTCCTTTTACCCACTAACTCACTGAGGGCGAATGGGAACGCTTGTGATGGTGCTTCTTGCCCTTCCTGCCATGCTTTCGGCCTTTGGTGTGGAGGTGCTGGCATTCAGTCTGCTAGAGGCAGAAGGAGAAGGTGAGGACAGCACCAGCCTTTGCCCCAGGAAGGATCCTGCCTCCTAAAACTTGGCTGTGCCTCCCTTTCTCAGGGTAGGGCCTTCTGCCTATCCTAGCTCTCCCCTTCCTTAGCTGACCAAGGAAAGGAAAGTCCTAGTGGGCAGAGGTCAAACCAGTCTGTTCAGCCGGCCCAGGGAGTTTAAAGGCCTGGGATATATATAGAGGACTAGAAATCTGCCTCACCTCCAGCACCTGTAGGAATTCCCGGAAGAGCCGGATCCGTTCCGACTCCAGGGTGATCTGCTCAAAGGCTGAGTCGCACACAAAGCGCTCACGGACCTTGAACAGGAGAGCACTGCTGATCAGACCAGAACCCGTTTGGCCCGGCCTGGACACCGCCACAAGCACAGGGCAGGGCTGGGGCACAGGAAGGAAGGGAACTGGAGCTGGCCCAGGGCTGTGCTGTGACTGGGATGGGCCCTCAGAGGTGGAGAAGCACCGCTGCCCTCAGGCTTGAGGGGTGTTTGGGGCCAGGCCGCGTTCCTGACCTCTTCCCAGGCAGTGCCTAGCTCCAGAGGAGGCACGGCCTGCCTCAGCATGCTTCGGAAGGCAGCCTCTCTGCGCCGCATCCTTCGTGCCTCCTCCTTCTCCCGTTCCCTCTCCCGTGCCTCTGCTTTCTCCAGCAGCTGGGGGTAGAAGGGACACAGAACAGGGTAACCCAGGAGGGTGGATACCTGGGCCCCACTCAGGCATACCTTAGGAGGTGGAAAGTTGAAACTGGGCTTCTACCATCATCCCCTGAACTAGAAATACAGTTGGGGGCAGTGAGTGAGAAGGAATGGAACAGGACACTGGGATGAATTAGAGAACTGAGCCCCACGCCCTGCCCAGCCCCTCACACTATTGAAGGTCAGCTTGATGTTGCCTGCGTCCAGCGCAGCAGCCCTCTTGTCAAAGCTTATGACGTGGGCGAAGTCTTCAAAGGCTGTGTTCACTTCCACGCAGAAGCCCCGGTCCTGTGGGCACAGCAGCGCATGAAGCAGGGGCACCACGGGCCTGAGGGCCAAAGCTGGCAGGTAGAGGGGTCAGACTACAAGATGGTCAGGAAAGCCACCACCCCCAGAAGAGAGCCACAGGACCAGTGATATGCCCCCAAAACCAAGTTGTCCAAGTCTTCATTACCTGACAAATCCCCACGTCTACCCTTGATTTGGATGTTACATGGAGTTACAGGGGTTGGGGGGTTTTTCCCAACTGCTAATTGATGCCTAAGTTTCTCACAATTAGCTCTTCATTCCTTTGGCTTAAACCTCTGCCCCAGCTAGGCCCTCCTAGCTCAGTAACACGTAGTGCCTTCTCATTCACCATCTGCTGGTTCCTACCCTTGGGTTCTATTTATTGAGTGCTTACTATGTACCAGGTACCATGATGAGTGCTTCACAAACATTATCTCATTTACTCCTCACAGTTCTGCATGTAAGAGTAGGTCTTAGAATCTTAATTACATGTAGAAGGAGAAACCAAGGTGTAGAGCAGTGATTTTCTTTTCTTTTTTTTTTTTTTTTTTTGTTGCAGCCACCATTGTTGTTTGGCGGGCCTGGGCTGGATTCGAACCCGCTAGCTCAGGTGTACATGGCTGGTGCCTTAGCCCGTTGAGCCACAGGTGCTGAGCCAGAGCAGTGATTTTCAACTTGTGTGCCGCAGCACACTGGTTACCATGAGAGAATCTGAGGTGTGCCATGAAAATTTTTAAAGATTAAATTGTTTTCAAAAGAATTTCAAAGCACAGTAAGTGTATTTTCTTTTACTCCTTTTTTTTTTTTTTTTTTTTGATCAACATAATTTAAGTATGCCGTGGAAGTTTATAGGTTCAAGTGTGCCGTGAGATATAAAAGTTGAAGAACACTGGTTTAGAAGAGCCTCAGCACCTGCACAAGGTCTCACAGTTCTCACATGGTTGGGCAAGAATCTACCCCCAAGCCCTTGCTGTCAGGCACCTACACAGATCACTCAGGCTTCAGGAGAAGGGACCACCAGGTGTGTAGCTCCCCACCAATACTAAAAACACCTCCACAAGCCCGGCACTGTTTTCACCTGTGCCTCAGCATCCCAGTGAAGCAGAGGCTCAGGAAAGTGACCTCACTTGGCTCAAGCTGACACAGTGCAGAGTAGACCCACGACAGTTTGCAGTCTGGCTCCTGAGTGAGCTGTACCCAACCCAGATCCCTTCTCCTCCCTCCACAGTGCTCTAACCAGCAGCCCTCCTACAGGCTCTGGCTTCTTTCCAAGAGCACGTCCTCAACCCACATGCTCCAACCCTCTCCGTATCCCCTCTCAGGGGAGTGAAAGCTCAGTCTAACCCTCTTCACTGGAACCTTCCCTCAAGCATGCACCTCAATGCTCTCACCTTCCTCAAGCTAACTACTTTTGCTTCTTTGTTTTAAAATCTCTTGAAATGCAGCACAAAGGAAAAAGGAACAAACATTTATTGAAAGCCTATTATAAGCAAGACACTTTACGAATGTTATTTCTCACAACCCTCCATATGGATCATCCCCAAAGTTTAGATAAGGAGATGGAGGCTCAGAGACATTGTGTAACTTACAGAGGTCTCAGCACCAAGCAGTTATCTGACCCCAAGACATGTGCTCCCCTATCCCACCTCCACAACACTGCTCTCCCAGTGGCTGCTCAAATCCTAAGGGTCAAATCCAAGGCCGCCATCTTGGTCCTCACTTATCTGATCCTCAGTGCCTCTGCTGTTTGCTTCAACACTCCCCTTTCCAGGTCCTTTCCTCTCCGGCCTCTTTTACCACTTCTCTCCCATGTGCCTATTCTTGACGGGCTCACTCTCCCATGCTCTCTCTAGCAGTTTCACCCTTCACCTCTCTCCTGATTTTTAGACACATACTAGCCAGGAGATTTCATAAACACTTCAAATTCAACAGATTCCCAAGAGAATACATTTCTCATGAGCACCCGCACCCCAGGCACCCCACAGACATCCCATACCCGGATCTTCTACCTACTCCAAGCCCAGGGTTCTCTGCATTAACCTATGGGGTGAGGTACCATCACAGTCCACTCGCCTGTGGAAGGCCACAGGGACTCCTGGGCCCATGTGCCTTTTGCAGACAGGACCTCAAATGGAGAATAAAGGGAACTGCCTCAAAAAGCTTTCTCAGGAGGTATGGAAAGGACCCAGGGAGGACAGGCCCCCTGCAGGCCTGTCAGCAGTGACTGCCACTCTGGTTAAAAGGTAATTGTCCAATAAAATTTAGCTATCCTGGTATTAGGTACTTCTACTCTATATGATTATTCTGTTTAAAATATGATATTTGGGTTGTGTGCTCATAACTCAATGGTTAGAGTGCTGGCCCCGTGCACCGGGGGGGTGGTAGGTTTGAACCCAGCCAGGGCCTACTAAACAAAAATAAATAAATAAATAAATAAAATAAAATATGGTATTTGCTTTATCCCTCCCTGCCCTAGGTTGCTTTTGAGAATAATTCCCCAAATGAAATTCCTATTTTCTCCAGCCCTGCTCCTCCTACTTGATCCTCGCCAATATGGCCATCATCTACTGCCCTGCCATTTCCAGCCCACTCCTTCCTTCCCCTCAGTTTCACAAGGCAGTCTGTCAACTCTACTTTAGTGCCTCTATGCCACTAGTTTAAAACTTTTTTTTTTTTTTGAGACAGAGTCTTACTATGTCACCCTCAGTAGGGTGCAGTGGTGTCACAGCTCACAGCAACCTCAAACTCTCAGGCTTAAGCAATTCTCTTGCCTCAGCCTCCCAAGTAGCTGGGACTATAGGTGCCTGCCACAACGCCCAGCTATTTTTTCTTGCAGTTGTTTTAGCTGGTCTGGGCCGGTTTCGAACAAGCCACCCTCAGTGTATGTAGCTGGCGCGGTAACCACTGTGCTATGGGCGCTGAGCCAAAGTTTTTTTTTTTAACAGCAGAAACATTATTATAAAAATCTTATGTAAAACCATAAAGCATAAAAATGATGCCAGCTGCTCCACTTGAAAACAGGGGCAGAAGCATAAATACCCTCCAGCCTGCTATTCTCAGGCATCTATGAGGAAACCTAGGGCATCTCAGAAGCATATCTGGAGCCCTGGTAAGCCCTCTCCCTATCTGCCATCCGCCTTGCCCATGCCTGAAAGCACCTCCCACCTGGAATCGTGCATCAGCTTCCTGACTGGTCTCCCAGCTCTCTCTTCCATGCTTCTAACTCAGCCTTTAGCATCCAGTTCTCCTCAGACTTTTGTACCAAGGAGCCCCAACAGCAGCAGAGGTCTGGGGATGAGTCAGAAGAGGATGACTCTCACTCAAATCGATAGGAGTTACCTGCCGCTATTACTTTTAGCATCTTTAGGTTTCAAGATCTGTCCTACCAGCACCTCCACCATCACCTCCCCTAAGGACACAAGTACGTGTACTCAACACGGAGAGGTGCTGTTATACACCATCACCAGTGGCTTCTCCAAGACACCATCTGATCTTATCATTCCTCAGTTCCTCATTACTTACGAGATAAAAATCCAAATTTCTTATTTTAGCATTCAAGGCACTTTACATGCAGGGTTCTACTTCCAAACTGGGGCATGTGGTTTCAGAGAAATAAAGGAAATTATAAAACAATATGATACATCTTACATAATGGTAAATAAATTTAAAATATTAAATTTAAACAGAAAGGCAATTCAATATTTAAATGTAACACCTACATGAATTTAGAAGGCAAAACACAGCACTTCAAAGAAATGTATTTGCAGTGAGACATTTCTAGCTTTATTCCCAGATCCATGTCAACCCAGGTACTAGGTTACTCTCCTCTATAATTAGGTGTACTTTGATGGAACGGTCACCATTTTTTCAGATGAGGAAACAAAGGCTCAGAAAGATTGAGTGACTTGTCCAAGGTCACACAACTACCAAGTGGTTTAGCTGGACTTCTACCCCAGGTAGTCTGCCTCAAGTTTTTGCTCCTAACCACTGTGCTATACTGTCTCCTCAAATGCATTAGAATGTTCTTCATTTCCATGAAGAAACATGCTTTCTCCTTATTTCTTTCCTTTGGAATACAATGCTTCTTAGTTCATCATTCACTTACTTTTCCATTTTTTTTTGCTCAGAGTGCAGTGGCATCATCACAGCTCACTACAACCTCAAACTTCTGGGCTCGAAGTGTTCCTCCTGCCTTAATCTCCCAAGTAGCTGGGACTACACACATGCGCCACAATGCCTGGCTAATTTTTCAATTTTTTTAGAGGCAGGGCCTTATTATGTTGCTCAGGCTGATCTTGAACTCCTGCTCAAATCATCCTTCTGTCTCAGCCTCCCAAAGTGCTGGGATTACAAGCCATGCCCAGCCACCTTTCTACTTTTGAAAAACATGGATATTGAGAACTACTTCTCTTCTCCGGTATAAGAAAAGCAACAGTGTCTCTGTGATGGTAAACGGCAGCCAGCCTACACGTGCAGCAGTATCAGGAAGGCACTAAGGAGTCATGAGGATAAGGATGACTTGCCCTCTATAAAAGAGCAGTGGCAACTCGGCTGGAGTCCTCAGAACGCCTTGCAAATCCGGCCCAGTGTTGCTGAATAATTCAAATTGACAAGAGAAGCTAAAGATTCAGATTTTCATGTGAATCTCCTGATTTTAAAATGTTAGCAACAAATTCCAAATTTTTCTAAAACACTGTACAGACCAGAAAAAACAACCTATTGGCTACCAGTTTACAATTGGCTATGCTTCTTGCACCTCACACTTGGTGTGCCCTTCCCACGCCCCTGCCTTTGCTCCTGTACTACCCTATGCCCAGAATGCTCTACCCTCCTCCACCTACTCATTCCTAACAGTGCAGTTCAAATGCCAATTCTGATTCCTGTCCCTATAATAACAAATGCCCCTCTGTATAATAGTTCTCGTGTATATCTTTCTATTGCACCATGCCCTCGGCTAGAAACTGTGTCTTATTCATTATTATATCCCCAGTGCACAGTAAAGAACTTGGTTCTGCTGAACCAAGCTGTAATGTTCCAACAAAATAGAACTTTTCAGGGAGTCATTCAGGGAGTGTGCCCTCACCCAGTATGCATCATCCATAACCCCATGATTCCCTCACCTTAAGAATGTCCTTAATGATCTTCTTTTCATCATGGAATCGTGCCTTCAACTCCTCCACATAAAACTTGAACAAATCCAAAGGGGTGGAGCCTGCAGGGAGGAAGGGAGGGGGGCCTGGCGGGCGGCAGCTTCCCAAAAGCTGGGAGTTGAGGCCGAGGACAGGACCAGGGAATAGGGATACAGAGGCTGGCAGGGCAGGAAGCCAGGCCAGAGAAGGGGGCGGGCACCTGGCTGCCTTACCCGGCTGGCCCAGCATGTTGGCAAAGCGGACATCAGTACTGACTGCTGGGTAGAGTTCCATCCAGGTAGACATCGAGTGCAGCTGCCCTGTCTCGTGCAGCTCATCCAGGAAGGTCTGAGAAGGGAGAGGTCAGTGACAAGGAGAGTGAGGCAGGGAAGGAGGCAAAGCCACAGACTGAGGAGAGGCAGGGATGATCCAGTTGAGGAAATGCAGGCAAAAGAGGAAGAAATGAAGAGATCCGGACAGGGAGACACGATATGTAAGGAGAGATTATGAATACGTAGAGGACAAAACCAAAAAATGAAAACAAGCTAGACCAGGAGGCATAGACCAGGAGGCAAAGGTACAGAAAGCTGCCTGCAGCAACTTTTTGACATGTTATAGCAAAATAACCTCCACTACTACTCCCACCATCATCACCCCACCTCCTAAGCTGGGTGGATAAGCTCTGCCAGTCTGCTCCCCTGTTAAGGGAAACAAATGCAGCCTTGCTGCTAAGTCCTGCCTGTAGGGCGCCCTCTGCTGGTAGTTCCTGCATGGTGCGCCACACATCTAGTCTAGAAAAGCACCACACACAAGTTGAGGGCATACAGCAGGAGCACATAGGCAGGGTTAGGCACAAACAAAACAAGCAGGCTAGCTGAGAGGAGGCAGGGGATGGGTGAAGAGGTTGTGGTCTGGGGCAGGGGTGAGCTCTAATCCAAAAGGGCAGCAGAGATACCTGGAAGGCCTCCCGGTTCTTGCGTTGCTGGCGCCGCTCCCGAAGCCGGGCCCGCTCCCGCTCCTCCTCCTCCTCCCTCTCCAAAGCTCGGATGTGCTCCTCAAAGCAGATCAGGGCATCTTCCTTGTCCATGTCTAAAGATAGGGAGGAGGTTGAGCAGACAACCATACCAGCAGGACAGCCTCTCCTATTCCAACACCTCTAGCTATGCTGGCCCATCAGTACTGGGGACATTTGAGTGTGGTGGGAGAAGTTGGGGGGAGGGAAGTGAGGGGAAGAGGACCTTGTGGGAATAGCCACTGGAATAGTAGCCAACGGGGAGAGTCATTAATTGTCTAAGAACAAAATTAGCAAGTATTCAGCTCTTGTGAATTCAGTTACTGGAGGCTGTCAAATGAAATCAGTTGTTTGGGACCTGAGATTTCACATCTCATGGAACTGGGAATCAATCAGCCTTTGATGCAACTTCAGAAGGTGAATTTGTGATTATCATCAGTGATTACAGAGCAGGAACAGCTTGTTGTAACAAATGTGACCAGTCAAGGCCTGAAGTGCTCTGACGATTAAGGCCATAATCAGATGAGCTGTAGGCACCATCATCATCTCCAGCATTGGTTCCTATCCTAGAGCTTCTCCCCCAAGGACACAAAATGTCCAGGTCAACAGTGGAGGGAGGATGTATTATGAAGCTATCCGGGTATGCCCAGAGTCCAGAGAGGTGCAGGGACCAAGTGCTGGGTACTCCCAGGATGTCCAGGGGGACAGGAGGTACAGGAGAGTGGTGTGAGGCAGATTCTGAGGTACCAGGTTCAAAGAAGAAAGGGGAAGGAACAGGGACGAGTGGAGACCCAGGCTTACTCTGGAGCTGGTGGTCCTGAGCAAAGCTGGGGTTATCCATGAGGTACTGCTGGGCCTGGGACCATGTGGTTTGGAAGGTGACACTACTCATTCCATCCAGGATGCTCTTCAGAGCCTGAATGTTGCGGCGCCGGAGCTGCTTGGCCTGTTCCTAGAGGCCACAGGGTTAGGGTAAGGCAGGGCAGGCCAGAGCTACCCAAGTAAGTCTGGGCATAGGAGGATTTGAGGACTAGAAGGTGGCTAAAGAACCCTAGGAGGAATGCCAGACTCAAGATGTTCATGTCCTGGGGATGAGGAGGGAGCACAGGTTACAGACCAACCTCTCAAAAGACTCCTTATTGCCCTCCCACACCCAGGGCTATAGGCCCAGGACAGAAATAGGGATGTGTGAAAGTGCCACAACAGCTTCCAAATTAGAAGCAGGGACACTGGAGACATGGAGGAATGAATGGTAAGGACCACAAGAAAGCAAAAACATGGAGAATTCAGGATGAGACTGTGGCTGAAGGATCTGGCTTATCGACCATTACCTTTTCCTTCTTGGCCAAGAAGAAGAGGACATCATCATAAACCTCTTTTCGATCCCTCTCAGGGACCACAGCCCACACCTCTAGTTCTCCAAAGGTCTGTTCTGCCCTCCTGTGGAGCATATGGGCTGTGAGTAGGTAGGCAGAGAACAGAGACCATGGGCCTTCATGTCCTCAGGATCCCCAGGCCCCAGCCCTGCCCAGCCCCCTGACCGGTAGCGGGTGGTAGAGGTCATGCGTTCGTGTTGCTCCAGGAAATGCTGCAGGGTCTGCTTGGCCTCCTTGGCCCTTAACCGGGCCTCCTCCTTCTCCTCCTTCTCCCGTTGTGCCTTGTAGGCATTGAACGCTTGCTTTTTCTCACTCAGCTTGGGCAAGGCGCTAAAGTGGAGAAGGTGAGAGGGTGAGAGTAGGGTGGGGACAGAGGAAGAGTTAGCCTGCACCACCCTGCACAGCCCACAAAGCAGACTGGGGAAAGGTCTCCCTAGGGCTGAGTAGGGGTCCATGCACGGGCAGACTGTAGGAACGCCCAGGGCACAGATGTGTGGGATCTGAACACTATTCTTGGACAGGTAGTGTGAGAGGCAGTGAAGGGAACATGGCCCCAAAACACTGCTAATACTCGACCCCCTTGCTTTGGGGCTCTCGAGTCACCATCAGACCTCTGCCATATCCTGCCCCTTCTTTCCCCAATTAATTCAGTTCAGTTTGGTTCAATTCAACAAGCATTTATTGAATGTCTCATGTCAGATACCTTTTCCTTCTTGCACCCAGAGACCTCCAGCTTTTCTCCTCCTGTGTCCTACCCGAGACTATCTTTTTCCAAACTCTGGCTCCCTTGGGGCTGAGTGATAAGTCGGGGTTTCTGAAGGAGTCCCTGGCCTAGTTGTTCTCATAAGTATGGCCTGGCTCCCTTAGCCCAGGCCTACCTGTAACGGGGATCAGTGACCACCATCTTCATGGCCTGTTCCCATGAGGCATTGGAGGGGACAGCCTGAAATGGAGCAGGTGGGGGTCATGGGGCCTGCCCACCTCCAGCCCTTCCAGGCCTTCTCTGGGGGCCCCACCCCCAGCACCTTGTCCCTCAGCAGCTCCTTGAAAGCCTGCTTTGCCTTCTCCCGGTTGCTCCAACTGAGGCCAGACCGTTCTGGTTCTGGCTTTGATTCCTCCTCCTCCTGTTGCGGAGGCTGATGCTGTCCAGCAGAACTAAGGGGAGCAGGAAGAGGGGACTCAGGCCAGGGCACCCCAGCTCTCAGAGCTTTCTTTCAGTGCCCTGCACTCTTGGCAACATATCACCCCCTCCTTGCTCCCCAGGGCAACCCTTTTCTGCCCAGATATTCACAACCCTCCTGAGAAGCCTGGCAGAGAACAAGGTTGGGAGCCCAAGACCAGCATCTGGAATCACATGAGGGCAGCCTCACCTGCTGGGGCCCTCTTCCAGCGGCTGCAGGAACCCCTGCTCCTGGGACTGAGAAGCTTCTGATACTTTACAGTCTTCACTCCCACCTGGCTCAGGTTCCAGGAGGCCTGTAGGCACTGGGGTGGGGCCAGGAGGTGCAGGTGGTGGGTCGGGCTGTGGCTGAGGAGGCTGTGGCTGTAGTGTCGGTGGCTGCTGCTGCTGCTGTTTCCTGCAGGTAACCAGAGGGCAGTGTCCAGGAGTAGAGCAATGACAGAGGTCAGGGGCTGGCTTGTCTCTATCCTGGGAAGGATTAGGACCAGAGGTGACGACTCTACAAGGAGATTGAGAGCTGGGTCTTCCTCCTACAGAGTTCAGATAATGGAGAATCCACTCCTACCTCCCAGGTGCCCCAAGAATGAAAGGATAGGTGGGCAAGGTGGGTAAGTCACTCACCCTACAGCCTCTTGTTTGACTATAGCTGCAATAAGAAAAGATGACACCATCAGTCATGGGGTAACAAGGAAGCCCCAGAAGCCCTGATCAGGCCTAGATCTTCCTCTACCCAGGACCCCTCACCCTCCAGGTCATCCAGATCCTTAGGTCGGGTCCAGCAGGATTCCTTACTCTGGTTGTTATAGTAGTAAGGTTTGCCTGTGTCGGACTTGTATTCTTTCCAGGGACACTGGGACAGCAGCAGCTGCAAGAGGATAGGTCAGGGACATCAGTGGCCTAAGCATGCTTTCCAGCCACAGTCAGGGGAGCTGAGGGAACCCAGTGAGAGGAGTCTGTAGCTACCACCTGGCCTGGCTCAAATGGGGGAAGGTGGACTTCCTAAGATCCTAGGGAGACATTTTCAGGGAAGATGGAGGGTGGTGAGGGATCCTGGGATCAGAAGAACCAAAGCAAGTATGGTTAGAGATGCAGGGGAGGCCGAGTACTTCAAAGGATCAGGGCAGCTAAAAAAGAAGGGCCAGAAAGCCCTGCTCAGGACCTCTGCCTTGGACTTGAGCACGCTGGGCTTCTCCCACACGGACTGCTTGTCATCAGCATTGTAGTAGTAGATGCGCCCATCAGGGGCCACATGCTCACTCCATAGGGCCCTCTAGGGGTAGGGGACACAGAATGGTGGTCAAGACCCCTTTCCAAAGCCTCTCTTCACCCAAAGATTTCAACATCAGCCCCCCACTCTCAGCCTTTCTACCCAGAGACCCCTGAACTAGAAGAACTCACCGGAGGACCTGTTCCAGCTACAGCAGCTAGAAAAGAAGCCACAGGAAACATACTAAGTCCTTGCTCCAACCTCCATCTTATCCCCACCTATTCCTCCCTTATTCCGTCCCCAGTAAATATCCCCTAGTCCCGTCAACAGCCCAGGCTCCCTGGCATCCCAACAGGCATGATCCAGGGTGGCTCCAGTCCATGGTCCCCTCTCCCCTATGCCTCCCAACCTCCGAGCCTGGGGGGAGCAGACCCCCAGAAGACTCACAGCTGGCGGTGTCCGCACCCGGAGCCGTCTGCCGAAGAAAGAGGAGGGGGAAGGGTTGGGGCCAAGCCCAGTGGCCCCCAGGACCCAGGCCATGGGGGATGGAGAAGCAGGCCAGGCCAGAATCCACGTGTCCTGCTCTCAGGGATCTCTGTTTCCTAACAGGCTTCCCCCACCCTCCACGGTTGTGCCTCTAGGATCCCAAGGGAGAATCACACAGCAGCTCCTTTCTTTGTTGTCCGCAACTGAGTATTGTGTTTAGGCCCCTCTCTCCACAGTGGATGCCAAGTTCTACATCCTACCCATCTCTACTGTGCTACTATGCTAAGCGACAGCACAAAAAGGTACAGCAAGATCCCCAGGTGCAGCTGCCTCCTCCAGAGGCAAAGAGGATGTGAAGAAGGGACCTTATTCGTGTATCCACAATGCATGGCTCTGTGAGGGTGAAGAGTGTTTGCCACGAGTATATCCCTTAAGGGAGATGGGCACAGCTGGGGAGTAAAGAGAGAGAATGTATATGTCTTTGGCGTAGAGTAGAAAATGAGGAGATCTGAGGGCATGCCCAGCGAGGAGGATTTGAGTGGGGAGTGCTGCGAGGGACAAGGGTAGATACGAAGAGAAGAAGGAAAGAATGGAGGCCATATCCCTGAACTCCACGTTAGGTCCACAAGGCTGCAGGGCAGAGCCTGCTTCTTGCCTACCCTCAGTGCTTACCGCTGCGGTGACAGGCACTGCTGGCATCAGCATTCCAGGCATCATCGGAGGTACCATTCCTGGTATCTATGGGTACAAAACCAGCCAAACAAGGTGAGGGCAGGCAGAGGCTGGGCAGGGTGCCCTGAAGGGTCATGAGAGATCCCACCGGGGCCCATGACCCTCATTGTGGCACCTCCTCAGGCAATCCCCACCTTCTGGCTCTCACCTTGCCTGAGAGTTGTCTTGGTCATTCAGCATACAAATCTACGCAGGCCTAGCCCACAGCTCCCTCCCTCCCCAGTTTCTGAAGCCCAAATGCCAGTTCTCTTCTCCACCCCCAACTAAACTGACAGGGTTTTCTGAGTCCTAAGAGGAAGGGAAACAATTACCTGTGTGAGTGGTGGTGGTGCCCCCATTGGTGGAAGCATGGGGGGCAGGATGCCAGGTGGCATGGGGGGGATGGCTGGTGGTCTCTGACTCATGGGGGGTAGCCCCATTGGAGGAAAGGGTGGGGGGATCCCTGGAGGGGGCATCTAGAAATGAGGAAAGAAAGACACACTGAGCAGAGAAGATGTTGTCTTATCAGAGGCAGAGAAGACCTGTCAGGAAACACCCACCACCTCCCACTCCAACCCTCCACACTGGCTCTGAGGCAATTCCATGGCTTTAGTCTGAGAAGCACTAGGCATGAAACTGCCTTCCTCCTCACCACTGAGAAAGACTGATAACTGAGGGTGTCCGCTGGGCCTAAGAGGCAATCACACAGCTTCTTGCTTAAGAAGGGAAGGGAGCAGGGAAGGGAAGTGTAACAGCACCAGACTGTGGCTAGAAGGCTCCATCTCTTCAGCAATTCTCCCCCAAAGAGGCCTCTCACATGAAGGGGCAGAAGGCAGGTACCCAAGTCCCCCAATCCCCTGCCTCCCATCCCCTTCTCTTCAACTTGTGACCACCAATGCCATTCCAGCCTGAATTCCGTGGCATACTTAAAGAGCACAGGTAAGGAGTAGTGAAAGAGAAAGACAGTCCCACTCTGCCCTCACACTAATGGGGTCTTTTCCCTTCCACTGCTCCTACCTCTAGCCCCAGTGTATCTCAAGGACAAAAGGACAGAGGGAATTGTCAATTTTATGGACTGAGAGCTTAACAGCAGCTCTCCCCACCCCAATGCCCAAGCAAAACCATCCCTCTTCCAAGGGCAGCAAAAGGGGGCATTACAGGAAAACTGTGCTGGCAGTGCAGCAGTGGCTGGGGAGCTGGGGAACTGGGGTGCAGGCTGGAAAAGCCAAGCCCAGGGAAAGACATCAAACTTACGAAGGGTGGTGGCATCATGGGGGGCCCCGGTGGGAAGGGGGCAGGCGCTGCTGGGGGCCGGGGACCAGAATCGGGAACCGACTGTTGAGGGAGAGAAAAGTCATAGGACCCAGGATGGGCACAGAGATGGGCTTTTGCAGAAGGGAAGCAGAAGAGGTAAGGATGAAAAAGGAGTGCAAAGTTCAGAGGGAGGGTCTCCAAGCCCAACTTCTTGCCCACCCCACATGCTGAGCCATAGGTAGGTTTGCTCTCTCTTGTGCCAGCCCAGAGCCAGCTGGCTGAGCTCCTTCTATGTCATCTTTATTTTGGAAGTTTCCACTTGGCCAAAGCCACAGAAAAGATGGAGGAGGCTCTCCTAGAGGCACAGACTGGCTCTTTCCAAGGTTTTTAATCCATTCTCCCACCTGTGGGCAAGTCTGTGCCTCTCTCAAACCAGTTAAATAGAGATTGCTTTTATTCCCAAAGCATCTAGGGAAAGGGTAGCCTCTTTTCCAGTTCCCCTACCTCGATTAATGCAGTTACAGAGATTCCATCCAAGCTCTTGAAACACAAATAAGTTACAAGTCCCTTAAAGTACTAATCTCCCTAACTCCCCCCTTCTTCACTACCAGCTTCCTCTCCTAATTGTTCTCAACCTCAGTCACCCACTTTCTTTGACATCTTCCACTCCTAATCACCAACTTCATCTCTTTAGCTCTACCCCCACACCTGGTCGCCATCCCCACCTCTACAAATCCTGAGCTCATCTCCCTGTGGAGGCAGGCTTTGGGCACCCTCGGTCTCTCCATCCTGTACCTAATGGCTGACTGTATCCCATCCTTTAGTTCTCAGGTTAAACATCACTTATGCTAAGAAGGCTTCCTGATTATATTTAAAATAGCTCCTTCCCATTTATTCTCTAACTGATCCCCCTTCCTTCATGTATACAATTTTGGAATTATGACGTTTGCCTGAATGTGTGCCCCTCCCAGCTACAGCTAATGACATTCCTATGAGGATAGGGATCGTATGAGATGTGTTGAAAGCTGGTACCTGCCACAGTGTCTGGCACATAATAGGCACTCAATAAATATTGAATGAAGAACAAATGAAGGTACAAATCCTATATATACAGAACCTTCCAATTCTAAAAATTTATCTTATAGGTATAGCCTCACCTGGCCAAAATAATGTGTAGGTTTTCATTTTAGTATTTATTATTTGTAAAAACAGAAGGCTGGAACCAGCCTAATATTCAGTAGTGAAGGAATTACAAAATTACACACAGAGACACACATGCGCACGAGAAAAGATGACACACAAGAACTTGGGGGAAGAAGGACAGAGAAGCCACCTCACTGTCGCCCAATCTCCCCTAATGAGAGGGCTGAACATTTGCAAATACTTTCGAATCGCTACCTTTAAAACATCTGTCCTTGGGCAGTGCCTGTGGCTCAGTCAGTAGGGCGCTGGCCCCATATACCAAGGGTGGCGGGTTCGAACCCGGCCCTGGCCAAACTGCAACAAAAAAATAGCCACGTTGTGGTGGGCACCTGTTCAGGATGCTGAGGCAAGAGAATTGCCTAAGCCCAGGAGTTGGAGGTTGCTGTAGCTGTGATGCCACGGCACTCTACCCAGGGCAATAAAGTGAGACTCTGTCTCTAAACAAACAAACAAAACAAACAATCAAACAAACATCTGTCAAGACAGCATGGTACTGGCACAAAAAAAAGAGACACAGACATTTGGAATCGATTAGAACACCAAGAATGAAACTAACATCTTACAATCACCTAGTCTTCGATAAACCAAACAAGAACATACCTTGGGGGAAAGACTCCCTATTCAATAAATGGTGCTGGGAGAACTGGATATCCACATGTAAAAGACTGAAACTGGACCCTCACCTTTCTCCACTCACAAAAATTGATTCAAGATGGATAAAGGACTTAAAT
>CAUYRH010094082.1:0-14198 GCA_963574655.1 Perodicticus potto
ATGAAGGGATAAAGGAAATGTATATATTTGCATGGAATGGTATTCAACCATAAAAAAGATGAAATCCTGTCATTATAGCAATATGTGTGGAATTGGAGCTCATTGTGTTAAGGGAAATAAGCCCAGCACTGAAAGTCAAATATCACCTTTTCTCATTCATATCTAGAAACTAAAAAAGGGAATCTTGTGAAGATACAGAGTAAACTGGTGGTTACCAGAAGCTGAGAAGGGATGTGGGTGGGGGAAGGAACAGATGTAGGCTTACGGGTACAAAATATAAAAGGAATAAATTGTAGTATTCAATGGCACAGAAGGAAAATTATAGATAATAAAAATTTGTTGAATATTTCCAAATAGTTATAAGAGAAGAAATTATAATGTTCCCAGCATGAAGATCCCCCAAATATGTTAACTATTATACATCCATAAAGATTTTTTTTTTAGAAATCTGGAGTAAGTGAACACCCACGGTGTGTGCAGCGCTCCAATAGGCTCTAGAACTTGAGACAGAATTTATTCACAGCCCCTCCCTTTAAAATATCTCCATCCATTGGTCCAGCCATGTACTAATTATACTTTTTAATTCAGTATGATTGACATCTTTTAGGTCACCTGGCTCTACAGTTGATTCTATGGGAAAGAATACAAATAAATCATAAAAATAAGACACTAAGAATTTCACTTGCCCACCATGGAGTCATTCAACATGCTTCCTTTATACTTTTAAGTGTAACCCTAACTTTCCAAACTCCTTTATTTAGAGAATGAGCCATTTTTTTCTAGTTTGAGGGAACCAACAACAGTTTAAGAATCGTCACAATTCTTCTGCATGGAGTAAAAACAAGGCACTGTGTCCAGTGTAGGCTGAACCGTTACAATTACTCCCAACTGACGGAATGCACACATCTCAGCCTGTACAATGTACAGAAGGAGGATTCTGGAAAGAGAGTGGCAGATATGAAAATACCGATACTGCGAATGGGATGATTCTCATTAGAAGTTACTCTAAGACCGAAGAAATTAGTAGGGCTTGACTTAGAACTCTGGCTCTCTCGGCTGGAAGAAAAATGAACGTGCCTCTGTTTGTTTTAATCACTTGTACTCTGGACTTAAAATGTACCAGGGCCTCCTGCTGCCAAAAATTAATTTGCACATGCATCAGGGCATGCACTGAGTGCATGGCCTGGTTTCAGGGGAAATGTGCCCGTGGTTATTTTGTGAGCTAATGTGAGCTTGTGCATCAGCACAAGGTCTGTCAGTGGCTGGAATACTGGGCTATGACTCAGAAAACCCCCATGTCTATTTTTGCTTTTTTCACTGCCTTCATGTGTGACCTCAATCTTTTAACCCTGCTCTGCCTCAGTGTCCTCACCTGTGTTGTGCTTTTCCCCTTACAGAGCATAAATGAAATACTGCTTAAGGTGCAAAATGTGTTCTGTCGCAGCAAATATACTGATTTTTATGAATTAGTTGTATAAACATATTCTTTGTGAGCTGAAAAAAAAAAAGAGAGAGAGATGTCATAAAGGAACATGAGGATCTGCCAAATGGTATGTTGAGATAATCCTGCTTAGTACTGCAAGAATTGTCCTGATAGATACTGTTATTACTCTTAATGCTGAATCCATGGAGCTTTAGTACAGGAAATGCCACGGTTTGAATTTCTGTCTAATTAGATATGTCATTCACATAGCAACATAATGGGAAAGAGGAAATTATTATAACTATTGTAGATATCTCCTTCTCCCTCCTTCCTTCTCTCTCTCCTACAGAGGAAGAAAAGAGAGTTCATTGCCAATCTGCTCAGGGCAAGGAAAGCGTCTTTAGCGGGGAGAGAGGAATGAGCCATGGCTGTTCACCCAGAAGTAACAAGTGAGAACTCTGCTGATGAGTTTTCGCTAAAACTTAACTGAGCAAAATGCAGAGAACAATTAACTCAGAGAATCACCCTTTATTTTCTAATGGATGTATGCACATCAAGTGGACTTTCCCTTTCATTTTATTTGCTTAAAAAATTGTCAATGACCCTTCCTTAAGATCCAGGTCCTATTCATGTACTGGGTAAACACAAATAAGCTTTTCTTTAGAAACAGAATTAGTTAGGCCATGTTTAAAAACACTACATAGCCCATAGAACTCCAAGCCCAGCTTTGACTAGTATGTCTAATATGGAAAATGGATTTGAATTTCTCCGTTCACACTCCCTGTACAAGGTCCCACTTGTAACCAATGGGGTTCACTAGCCCTAGCGCAGACCCACTCCAAACCCTCCTGCATGTTCTTGGATTAACATCACGTTCTTATCTCTGACTAGAGGTATGTTAGGTAGCGGCAGGCATCTCGCGAGAAGACATAGATGAATGGAACCTGAAAGGACTGAAAAGTCAGCTCAACTTAACTAGCTTTTTTTAGCCCCTGACATTGTTCAGGTGAGGAACAAAGAGATGAACTGATCTGATTAAGGTCCCGTGGCTGTGTCAGGAATAGAACATATGTATCTTGACTCTGTTCATCTTTACCGCATCAATGAATTAAGTAAGCGTCTTTCATTTCCAAGAACATGCATTTTGTTTATTTAAAAAAGGTTGAAATGTAACATTAAAATTAATAACTTGGTAGTTAGGAACATGGGTCAAGAATGAGGCTAGTGAGTGCAGATTCTGATGGTGCAAGTTAATGTGAGGACTTGGGAGAGTTATTGACATAAACTTCTCAGTTCCCTCATCTGTGTATGTGTAAAATAACAATAATCACTCCTGAGGATTTTGTGGAGATAGATAATCCATGCTGAAGTGATACAATCTCTGGCACTATAAACATGAAAGTGAAGTATAGAGCAAAAAAAATAAGTATTTTTTTCTCCTGGAGTATTTCTGTACAAATCCAGTTAGATCACAGAGATACCTTTATGTTCATACAAGTTTTTAAAACTTGAACTAAAGATATTATCTTAAAAATAAAAGTCAAAGAGCTAAAAGAAATGATTCTGAGACATGTGTGAAAAGTTCCTTGAATGTTTGTTTACTTAAAATATACAGTCGATTCTTGGAGTCAAGCCCAGAGCAATCTTAAATGACTTGTAAAGAAACATAATCACTCTAAATTTAGAAGAGGAAAGGAGAACGGTGAAGGAGGACAAGCTTTCACTGAGAATCTATTTATTACTTTTTCTTTGTTAAACCTCTAGGGGCTAACTTCATCTCCCAAAGTTTCACACTTGGCCCTGATAATCCGTTTCACTGCCCTTCAGAACAAAGAAATATGGCAAGACATGTGAGTCCAACCTCTGCAGATCAAATAAACAACATTGTCAGATCCCGCGTTTCCCCACCTTACTCCCTTGTCTGACTTTAGTAGATGAGTTGTCATGGGGCCAGCTCTAGATCACAGAATGTAATCCTAAAGCTTCTCTGGGAGGGAACTTTTCCACTTTGTCACTTACCTCTCTGGTGTGTTTTCATTTCCTCTGCCATTGTTCTCACACCCAAGTCTAAATTGCAGCCTAAGTAATAAATCTGTAGCCACAGTCCTGTATCCTTATCACTCTCAGTTCTTTTCCCCTTGACCCTTATAAAACTTGTACATGAGTTTACAATATGGAATATGAGTGTGCATGAGCCAAGGAAATACAGAAATTAATTTTGCTAGTGGTTCTTTCTATTGCATGGATTTATATATGAGCCAACGTGTAGCTATCTAAACTGCTCTCTCTACATTTTCTTCCATTATAAACCTTGAAAACTGTCAAAAGTTAAGCCTCATTTAAAAAATTGACTTGCTTCTCATTTGGAGAACCCAAAGGGGAGTAGTAGGAAAGTACCAGTATTTTATGCAAACATTTTGCTTTGAAAGAAAATAATTTAGTCTCTGCAGAGCATTTTTGTAGTGCATTTTTTCTAGGAAACAAATGTTAAATAATGCATTGGCCCACTGAAGCAGGGTAGAAGCTGAATGGTGACCTACTGTATCTAATAGCAGTGGGGCATGTCCCTACCTCTCTTTTAGATACTCAGATAGCATTTGCACCCATTACCAAGTGCCAAGACCTACATGGCATATGCTTTTATACACACTGTGCCCTCTTTCCTTTATTCTATTGTCTTACTCCCAATTGTTTCTTTTTATCTCAATTTCTTCACGTACCTTTTCCTGTTTTATGTTTTTAAAGACTTATTAAATACTTTGCAGAATGAAGCATGGGCAAGTGAATGATAAATAAGTCTCTCCATGTGATCCATAAATTTGTCATTAATCATTAATTTAAAATTAATCAAAACATTTCATCTGGTAATAACATCACTCCTAGGATAATCAGTGCAAAATGAATTCATGTGTTTGTTGAGATCTTGTTTTGTATCAGGTTCTGTATTATGTGCTTATATAGTGGTACAGAAACACACACGGTTCCTGACTTCAAGGAGCATACAGTTTATGTAAATGAGGGTTTCTACGAATCAATTACTACAACATCTGCATCAGAATATGTGTTTGCTCACGTATTTGTCACGTATGTCATTTGTGACATATGTTATTATTTACATTGAACTTGTCTAGTCTGATGGAGAACTCAGCATGCCACAAAATCCAGTCTTCTGCTGAAGTTTGCTAGGATCATCAATGTAGGAATTGTTGGTTATGATTCTGTCTTCACATAATTCTCCAATAGATTTCAGCCTCTGATACCACAGTGGTTTATAGGATACAATTTATTTTCTTTTGCTCATTATAAAAGGCATTTCCTAGGAGGGGTGATGGACTACCTTGTAAATCATAGCTGAACTTTCAGCTGTTAAAGAATAGTGTCATTGTGTGTGTGTACGTTTGATTCGATTTTGGATTTACAAATACGCGTGAAGCAGTTCAATCTAGATTCTCTTATCTTCTCATCCTTTCCTCCTCATTAAAGCCTTTAGTTATCGACTTACTTATGGACTGAGTAGGCTGAACAAGCATGACACCTGTCCACAAGTGCTACTGTCAAAAGCTTTTATTAAGCGCATAATTGCACAAGGCTTTCGGTAGTTGCTGCTCACATATACGAAGAACTATGTAATCAGAGTGTCTGGATTATTTTTTTCCTGTCAGAGATGATTCTTATGCAGCTTAATCCCCATATTCATGGAGTTAAAATATTGAGTTTTTTTGTTTGCAGAGAGATTGAAACAATGTTTGTCAACTCCTGATTTCTTCCACGTTAGTCATTATGTGGAAGTGGCTCTTCCCCTTTTCTGGTTCTTTCACTTAATATCTTTTCTGTTCTCTTCCCTGAACCTTGTTCTCCCCTTCCCATATCAGAAATTCTTAAATATTTTAATGCATATTTGGTGGGAAGGTCGTAGAATATTAGGTACAGGTTAATTTTATCTAACTGATCCTTTGTTCAAATCCAGCGGAGGAAAATACCTTCAGTAATTATAACGTAAATACCTGTAATGTATGCCAGTACCACGTGACTCCAGAGGGCACAATTGTGGTCTTGAACTTACACGCAGATGTGCACAGGAGCCCCCAGATCTACACCTCTGGCTCTGGTTTTCCTCCTACATTTCCAGCCTGTCCACTGACTGTCCCACCTTCTCAAAATCTACATATTAAAAAATGGACATTTTCTTTCCACTCTTCTCAATCCCAACAGCTCGTACTGCTTTTCCTGCTTTCTTTGAGACACACACTCCCACTCACACAGTATTTTGCAGTTCTCCTTCTGGATCACATACAGTTAGTGACAACAACACATCGACTGTCTTATCAGAACATCATGGGCATCCTTCCAGCCCTTTTTCTTGCTGGTTGAAACACTCTTCAGTTTAGACGCCTTATTAATCTGTGCCAGGCTATTGCCAGTCCCCTGGCTTAATAGGGCCTTTCTCTGACTCACTGATCAAAACTCCACCCATCGTTCAAGACCTGCCTAAACAAGCTGGTTGCCACAACCCATAGCCATTTCTCCTTCCTCTAGGCTCTGTAAGCTACCCTTGGAACTTACCTGACCGTTTTCTAAAATAGTGAAGTTGCAAGCGCCTTGAGGGGTGGGGCTGCTCCTGCAGCATCCTACCCTGTTCACAGCTAGCACCAAGGCTCACCTGGACCTCCATCAGGACATAAGGAATGTTCCAGCTTCACTCCTGAGCGTCACATGCTCATCTCAACTCCCCTGCACACCTCTCTATCTGAGAACGTCAAGCAGGAGAATCTCTGAGTTCTCATAACACTTTTCTCCCCTTGACTTCCTGTTTCTGTGCCTTATTCCACTCTCCATCCAGCTACCCGCTCACAAACCTCCATGCTCCTCTGCCTCAGCCCGATCATCCATCCCATCACCAGACCCTGCTGCATGGCCCAGCACTCTGGCATCTCCTTACATTTTCCAAATCCATCCTCAGAAGCGTCAACTTCATTCAAACTCTTTATTTTTCACTTGTGTCACTGCAATGACCCAAATTGTTTTCTGTCTTCAGTGTTTCTTCCTCCAGGCCATTCTCCACGATGCCATTTTAGTAACCCTTAAACACCAGGAGGCTGGTTCTACAGCATCCTTCTTAAAGCTGATCATTGCTCTTCAGTACTTCTTATGTTAACGTTCATACCTTCAGTGTAACACCAGAGACTTGTTTTCTGACCCTGCTTCATTTCAAGGCTCATGCCTCTCCACCCTTTGCCCCCAAGCTCCAGTGGTAATGGCGACTGACTCCCTAAAGGTCTTTCCCCAAGGTAATTTCCGAGAGCCAGTCAGCGTAGCCATGCTAAAGTCTGAAGTCTCTTTTCTAATGATTATTTAAAAAAGACTAAGTGATCAAGCATTGTGAATATGAGGCAATAGAGAAAGAAGGGCAGAGCCAGGAGAACTCCAGAAAAGTAGCATTGGAGGCCTGATGCTCCACTCTTAGTGGATGCCCTACTTACGAGCTTGCTTTCCTGGCCTATTCCTTAGGCCAGTCCAGATTTGGGTTCTCTATTAATTGCAGGTAGTGGCATCATGGTAAGGAGTTGCCAGACATGCCAGGCTTTCTCTTCCCTTCTGATCTGTGCACATGCTCCCAAGGGGAATGCCTTTTTCTTAGCCTCTAGGTCTCCAAAAAGTCAAGCCTTCCATAATTGCCCAAAGTGGATATTGTAGAACTCTTTGCTTGCCTAAATATTAGAGCTTATCACTAGTTTTAGCTGGTAGTGAGAACAAAGGCTGAACAGATGCATAGGGTAGGGCCATGCTTGCATACATTTCCGAGTAAGAAGAAACAATGAGTAAGTAGATTCTAAGAGCCAGAGAAAAGAGGATGGGCCATTGGTTGGGAGTGGTAATGATGGTAAAAATAAAGTGTAAAAGGGCTCTGTCACCACGGTGATGGAGGGACAGGTAACATTTTTTGCCGAGGGACAAAGCCATATCCTGGTATGTAGGCAATGCTGGATTGTCCCGGTGCCTGGACAACATTCCCATCACGACAAAGCCTTTCTGTTCAGCTGTGCTTGGTGTCCAAGTGTGTTCTATTCCCTAGGAAAGGTAAAACTTAAAGCAGCCTAACAAATACACTGACAAGTTCTCTGAGGACAGAGGCTCTGTCCTGTAAGACTTGGTATCTACAGCACTTAGCACAGTGTCTGCTAAAAAGCAGAGTTCAATAAGTGTCTGGCCGATACATAATGAGATGAATAAATGCACGTTCAATGATCCAAGCATGAAAATAACAGAAAGAAAGACAGAGAGAAAAGTGTAGAAATAGAATTCCTATGAAACAAATTTTTGGAAATAAAATATATTATTTCAAGAGCTTTTATCATAACATGATTACAGCATTACAAGTATGACATCTTATAGTTAAATAGCAGTCTCTCTGCCTACGATGAGTACACGATGGAGGTTTAACCTGCTCTTGCACCAGAGAGTGATGCACTTTCTGAATTGCTCTGAAAGCTCAGAATGAGGTAAATGAAGTCATTTGAACAGTTATCTCCAAAGTGATTATTCCATGTCCATTCTTCAATTGATACACGGTATAAGAATCTAATGAAGCACTTTAGAGAGGTAGCATCTTCATTTGAGGGGCTCAGACACATTCCCTTCAGTGAGGTTGCACAGTTCCTGGGTCGTATGACCTCTGAGTCTCATGGTCTTCGCTATGTCACCGGACTGCGTGGCTTTCCAGTGAGTGGCAATGGAGGCCCCTTAGGCCTCTCATCGATTTCATGGATCATTTGTTACTATACTACTTCCCATTAGTTAGAATTCAGTTATCTAGGTTTCAAGATCCTAGGTGCCTAGCGATTCATAATAAGTACTATTAGTTTTGTCTTTGACTGGCAAGTTCCACTGCCAAATCAGAATGTCATGAGTTTGCCACTGTTGATGCACAATGAGTGCAGGAGCTATGTGATGCTCTAGCTCTCTGCATGGTAAGTGCTGCTTTTAATCAATGATCCTCAACAAATATGATAGCTATTAATATTCTTAAGAAAATGACCTTGCTGTGTTAGGACAACAAAATACAATTTCAAATCCACATAGAGAAGAGTGGTAAAATTTCAAAAAAGTAATTGTTTTTCAGTAGATTTATTTTTATTTCTTTAAAATTGCTCAGTGCAAAATCATCCTTTTTATTGTCAGTAAACTTCAAGAAATATCAAAGAGAAATCCCGTCACACACAATGACATTTCTTTGTTAAATGGTGTTATCATTGAATCAGTAAAGAGATGTCCTTTTGTGTGAAATTTATGTTAATTCATTACAGAATTATAGATTCTTAGTGCTGTAAGAAAAAGAAAAGATCATCTAGTTCCACCATCTTTCTCAAGCTTATAGAACACCTTAGCAATTTCACTGTCTGAAAAGACTAAATTATTATGTTTTCTTTATTTCAAATTAATATGAGGGTGCAAATTTTTAGACTACATAATTCTCACTTCTAGGATAAAATTCCTGTTGTAAAAGAGCCCCTCACCCAGGGGGCATATCAGACACCCTCACAATGTGGACAATAGGTGAGATCCTGCCACATGCCCTCCCTCCTTCTGCCAATCATTCTCCTTCCTCCCCCTTCCCTCCCTGTCCTGCCTCCCCTTTCCCCTTACTCGGCTATATTTGTCTTTCATTGTTCATATGAGTTTGTAATTGTTTATATATTGGTTTCATATTAGTATTGAGTACATTGGATATTTATTTTTCCATTCTTGTGATACTTTACTAAGAAGAATGTGTTTCACTTCCATCCATGTAAATGTAAAAGATGTGAAGTCTCCATCTTTTTTAATGGCTGAATAGTATTCCATGGTATACATATACACATACCACAGTTTGTTAATTGATTCATGGGTTGATGGGCATTTGGGTTGCTTCCAGGACTTGGGAATTGTGAATTGAGCTGCAATAAACGTTCTAATGCAATAATTCTCTAATGATTAAAAATGATTAACATTTTTCTTGTGTTTTTGGCATTTGTCTGTCATCTTTGGCGAGATTTCTGTTCAAGTCTTTTGCCCACTTACAGAGGGAGTTGTTTGCTCTTTTCTTACTGTTTAATTTGAATTCTCTGTAGATTCTAGTTATCAGACCTTTGTCATGCAAAAATATTATTCCATTTCACAGACTGGTTGTTTGTTTTGTTTGTGGTACCCTTAGCTGTGCAAAAGCTTTATAGCTTTATAAAATACCAGTTATTTATTTTGGATGTTGTTGCAATTGCCAGGGGTGACTTCCTCATAAAGTTTTTTCCCAGGCCAATATCTTCAAGCATCTTCTCCACACTCTCTTCTAGAATTGTTATTGTTTCATGGCTTAAATTTAAGTCTTTTATCCAGAGAGTATCAATTTTTGCCAATGCCAAGAGGTGTAGGTCCAGTTTCAGTCTTCTACAAGTGGATAACCAGTTTTCCCAGTATCGTTTGTTAAATAAAGATTCTTTTCCTCCAAGCATATTTTTGTTATGCTTGTCAAAAATCAAATGTTGATATCTGGCTGGGTTAATCTCTAGATTCTCTATTCTATTCCATTGCTCTCTATCTCTATTTTTGTGACAGTACCATGCTGTTTTATTAACCATAGTCTTGTAGTATAACCTGAAATCTTGTAACGTGATGCCTCCAGATTTGTTTTTATTTCTAAGAATTGTGCATGCTATTCAGGTTTTTTTCTGGTTCTGTATGAATCAAAGTACTATTTTTTTCAAGTTCCTTAAAGTATGACATTGACACTTTGATGGGGATTACATTAAATCTATAGACTGCTTTGGGTAGTATAGACATTTTAACAATGTTGATTCTTCCCAGTCGTGAGCATGGTATGTTCTTTTGTTAGTTGACATCTGCTATTTCCTTTCTCAAGGTTTCATAGTTCTCCTTATAGAGATCTTGAAAAAAACTAAATTATTGTGTTCTGACATTGTATTTCTGATAGTATAGCCAAATAAACAAACACTCAAAATATAATAAGCAAACAAAAACCTACAGAGCTGGCAGTTAGAAGATGATGTGTCTGAGATGCCCCTCCTCAGGAAAAAACCTCAGTGGTTGATCAATATAATGTTGCCACATGAATCTCATTATACCCAGGACTCACGACCTCGGCAAGACTCAGCTCTGTAGTTTCCAATAAAGATGAACACAAAGTGACTCTGAAAGAACTGGTGTGTATGGAGCAGGAATCCAGGATATAGACCTCTTTCATCTGGTAAATCCTCAGTAAGTCTCAACAGGGAGATGTGGAGCTACACTAGAATGTAGCAAGATTGAATGACAGATTCAATCAAAGATTGACATGTTGAGCAATGAGAACCCAGAAAAGTCTTCTTGGCAGAATATCCCATAATGTCCTATAAGACATTTTTAATCAGTTGCACCATCCTTTCAAGCATAGGATTTTAATGAGACATAGAAATGGTCTCCTAAACCTGCAAGCCTTCTGTAATTATTGCAGGAATAATTGTCAAGGAATCTACCGATTGCCTAACTGCCAAGGAATAGTGAAGTAAGGATTTAGGAAGTAAACCAATAGAGATGAGAGCCCACATCTGCCTGACTCTAAAATCCATACTAAATACCACAGCGCTATGTTTCTCTTAGGCAACATGATTGGTATATTCGAAACTATCCACTGGTGATTTTCTGCAATAATATAGAAATATTTCCACCACTTACATTCCTATATAAGTAAGTAACTGTATTGACAACATGTGAAAAACATTAAAATTGAGGTGTGACAGATGAGGAATCAAAGATAATGGGGTAAGACGAACAATGATCATTTATTTCCATGCACATTTTAACTGCTGACAATTACCTTCACATACTTTTGTTACTGGATTCTCACAACGGCTCAGGTGAGACTTAGAGATATTGAATAACTTGTTCAAGGTCACAGAACTAATAAATGGAGTCAGTGGCATGCCAACACAACAATTTTCTGATATCTTTCAAATGGATCAACCTCCACTCCCTAAGTTTAGATTGGCAGAGGCCATTCTGAGATCGAATCATGTCTGATGCTGTTCTTCTAATGGAGGCGATCAACATCTTGTGTAATTCAACACATCGGATTCAAATACATCAGATTTGTACTTCTGATTTATAGAGAGGATGTTCTGGTTTCCAAACTGAATTCTAACAGGCTCAGCAAAACCTAGAAATGAAGTATGTATGTGTACATGTGCGTATGTGTGTATCTATAAACAAATACATAGTCATATCCCCCACTAAAAGAATGAAAAATTTCAAAATCCGTGATGAATCCCTAAATTACTTAAAATAAGGGGATCAAATTTTAAAGAGCTTAAATGGCAACCTTGAACATATGCAGAAGCCCAGGGGAGAAAGAAAGAGAACAGTGTCAGTGTCTAGATGGGACCTAGACACAAGAGGAGTAATGAGTTTTTGGCAGAAAAATCTACTGGGCTGCTGTACCCATTAGAATCTCTCTCTCCCTGTCTCTCTCTCTCTCTCTCTCTCTCTCTCAGTGGGGGGCTAAGAAGTTGTGAGAGGAATTTCTCTTTCCAGGAGAAGCAATTCTTAGGACAGAGAGCCAAGCCGTTGATGACAGGTGGCGAAACAGGAGCTGTTAAGCCCAGAAGACCAGGTGCCAAGACATTCCACCAGGGACATGCTGTCCTCTCCTCACACTCAGTTAAAGCCGTGCCCAGGTCTCCCCTCCAGGCAGGCTTCATGAACAGAGGCAGCTGTCCATGTGCAGAAATCACAGCAGGGAGATAAACTCGAAGTCAAGAATGATAGTCTGAGGAAAGCTACCCAACAAAAGATAGTCAAAACAGACCCCCATCTGAAAAAACAGCTAATAAAGCATTAAGAACAGGAAGCTTAAAATGAATCTAATGCCATCATGAGAAAGATTAAGGAAACTATTATACCCAGGAAGCAAATTATGAGCAGTTAAAAGAAAGAACTAATTAGAAATTCAAAATTCAATACCCATAGATGATTAAAATACATACACACACACACACACACACACACACATCAGCAAACCAATGATAGAAGAAACTTTCCCTGGCTTGATGAAAGCTATTTACCTGAAATATCTAGCAAAGATTATACTTAAAGATGAAACATTGAAGCATTGCAAGTGAAGCCGAGAATAAGACAAGAATGTTGGCTGTCATGCCTCATATCCAATTGTACTGGAATAAGGCAATAAGTCGAAAACAGGTATATGATTGGAAATAAATGAAAACTGCAATTGTTTTATAGGTAATGTAACTATTTTTCTGGAAAATACATGATAACAAATGGAAAACTATCGGAAGTACATGAATTAGTCTGGAAGTGAGTCTAGTAGACAATCAACATATAAAAACATTCAAGCAATTACCATTTAGAGAATCCTATTTATGACAGCAACAAACACAACGTAGCAAAAGAAATATGCTTAACAAGAAAAATGAAATATATTTCAGAAAAAATCATGACATATTATTGAAGGACATAAAATAAAACTGCAATAAAGGGTTAAATACCATGACCATGACAGGAAGACATGCTATTATTAAAGTGCCACTTTCCTTCAAGTTAAAATGTAGAATAAATGCAATTCCAACCAATATCTCCATCAGAGTTTTCATAGTTGTTGTTACACTGAATCTAAAATTTGCATGGAATATCAGCTATGGAAGAATAATCAAAATAAGCCCCCAAAAGAAATCAAGTGAACTGGACTTACCCTATCAGATACCAAATTTATTACAAATATAGGATAAATAAGTGGTGTTGATGAAGCAATAGACAAATAGACTAATGGGCCAAAAAAGAGAGCCCAGGGTGAGATTCATACATGCCTACCTGGTGTATGAGTGTGGGAGGGAAGAAAGACTGGACTTCTCAATAGATGGGTTCATAACAACTGGTTTAATAATACATGGAAAAAACAGATTAGATCACTATAAAAAGTAAATCCAACTGGATTACAATCCAAAGAGTATATAGATATATAGGATATATTTACAATTGCCAAGCCTTTTTTGTTTTGTTTTTTGCTTGTCTGTCTGTGTTTTTTTTTTTTTAGACAAAGTCTTGCTCTGTAGAGTGCTGTGGTATCAGCCTAGCTCACCGCAACCTCAACTCCTGAGTTGAAGCAATCCTCTTGCCTTGTCTTCCAGAGCAGTTGAGATGATGCACCTAGCATGACTCCCTGCTAATTTTTCTAGTTTCAGTAGAGATGCAGTCTTGCTCTTGCTCAGGCTACTCTCAAAATCCTGAACTCGAGCCATTCTCCCACTGCAGCCTCCCAGAGTACTAGGATTATAGGTGTGAGCCGCTGCATCCAGTCAATGGCCAAATATTTATAAGACACGAAAAGCGAAAACATATATACCCTGGTTTCTCTTCAGATCACATAAATCTTTTATCTTTTACAAAAAGCAAAAACAACTAAGAAACCTGGGCAAATATGCCTCCCTCAGAGGACAAAATTATCTATCCCACAAAGACTTCATTAAAAAGTGAAAAGATATGTGACATATCAGAAGAATATATTTACAAACTGCATAACAAAGGGGTCATATCTGGAATATATAGAAAAAAGTTAAGTTTAAAAGAAAAACATTTTTTTTCATTAATTAACCTGGCAAAAATTTAAACATTGTCAAGAACTTGAGGAAACAGAAATAGTTTTAAACTGTTGGTGAAAATACAAACTGATATGATCACTTTAGAGAGGAGTTTGCCAGTAGCCAATAACATTTAAAATATTTATTTATTT
>CAUYRH010094083.1:0-12224 GCA_963574655.1 Perodicticus potto
TGGTCATCAAACGCTGAGATCCACTTTTCGGTGGAATTTTTTTCCCAGTTAGGTTTTGTGAGTTGCGACCTGCTGTCCTCCCTGTGGGAGGGGCCGGCTGCCCCTCTGCCATTCAGGGGGAAACAGTTTACAGCAGTTTCCACGGTTATGAGCTATATTTCAAACACAACAATCCACCAAATCGCTGTGCATCGCCAGCTGCCCATCCGCTCTGACAATTCACACGGGGCAAGGTCCAGTACTCCCTCCCTCTCACCTGCTGGTCGGGGAGTGATGAACTACGGGACCGTCACCGCCGCCATCTTCCAGAACCCCCCCCCTCTAATTCGTCTATTTTTAGTAGAGATGGGTCTCATTCTTGCTCAGGATCAAACAGTCTTCCCACCTCGGCCTCACCCAGTGCCAGGATTACAGGTGTGAGCCACCTATCCCAGCCTAGACAATTGCATTTTTAATCCCAAATCCAGCCACAGGAAGGCTTGCGCAGATCTCAATTTGGATGATAGACTCAAAAAGGCATTAGGGGGCCTACTGTTAGTTTCCAAGTCCGAGCAGGAAGCACCAACATAAACCCTGCTATTAGTAATGGTAACAGCAATTACGATGCTTTCCCAGGCACCTGCCTTATGGTAGGCACTGTGCTAAGTTGGTTATATACAGATTTCCACATATACACCTAATCTTATCAGCTCCAGGAGGCAGCTTCTATTAACTCCATGTGACAAGTGAGGAAATGGGCCCAGACTTGTTAAGTAATGCTAAGTGCCTGAACTACGTCTCCCAGCGAGGTCCTCCCCTCTCTCCATGTCACTGGGTGTCCAATTAGCTCTTGGTTCTCACCTTTATAATTTCTGAAAGCAAGAATAATACATTGCAAGATCTTTCCATTTGCCAGAAAGTTCTGACTATCTACTCTAAAATCTCATCTGCTACAATCTATGCTTCTCTCAGGAACCCCCATCCTTGAAAATCCCCTCCTGAATCCTCAGTGTTCTCCCAGGGTCACAGGGGGCATTTAGCCATATCTGGAGATATTTTTGGACTCACAGCATGGGAAGGGGATCTGCTGCCCCAGTATTTTTTAACCTTTTTTATCTCGTGGCACTCTGGAGCTACAGTTAAACTTTTGCAGCACACTTACATTATGTTGATACAAAAAAAGTTAAACAAAGAATATACTTACTGTGCTTTAACTTGTTTTGAAAATAATCTCGTCAATGATCTTTAAAATTTCTCATGGCACACCTAAGATCCTCTCCTGGCACCGGTTTTAAAAGTCACTGTGCTGCCAGCATCTAGTGGGCGGGGACGGGGAAGCCACTAAACATCATCCAAGCAAAGCACAGCAGCCTCCCACAAAGAATTCCTGGCCCCAAATTTCAACAGAGCTAAGGGGGAGAACCCCTGAAAACAACACAATATTGTACCCCAAATCCATTCCAACTGGAGACTTCCCATTCTCACTAAAAGACATCATGACCCCAAGTTTCTCAGACCCCAAGACTAAGAGTTTGTCTTAATTGTCCCTTTGCCTCACCCCTCTTTTGTACATAAATTTTTAGCTGTCACCATTAAAGAAAAAGTGGAGTTCAGTGATATTTGACTCATAGTTACTCCCCTCCCGTTGTGGTCTGTTAACTCATTCCTGTATGCATTCATTCATTCATTCAGGCATTCCACAAATGTTTGAAATGCCTCCAATCCACCCCATCCCTGTTCACCAGAAAGAAACAGGCAGTAGAAAAAAAACAAAAGTTTATATTTGCAAAAGGAGCAATAGACAATTACTAGGTACCTACTGTTTGCCAGGCACTCAGCAGAGCACTGAAGATGCACACAGCTCCTGCTTCCTTAGGGCTCTTAGCAATTTTAGGGTCACAGGCCCCCTTTGAAAATCTGATTAATCGTATTGACCCTTTAGTGATGAAACCAGCCAGGGGTCCTAGTTCTTGGCAATGTTTCCCTTGGATTCCTCGTACATCATCAACAGTTAAATCACAACTGTACCCAGATTATGAACTTCATCCTGTTTGGGGTCCTCTCTCACTGGCAGGGGCAGTTATCCAGCAGCAAGGGCTTTTGATAAAGATGGGAGTGGGCACTAAGCCTGAAGGGCACCACAGTTAGATTCTGACAGGACAGGACAGGACAGGACAGGACAGGGTGAGGCAGAGAGATAAGAGCAATGCTTCCTGCCCCTAGTTTTTCTAAGACCTCTTTCTTTTGATTCTGTGATTCTGTTTTCTTATTGAGCCAATAATAAAGTTTCCCCTGGGATTCTCATGGATTTAACTCCCCCCTGTCTGTGGGCCTTGCTCAGCAAAACTTTTCCAACCTACATGAGTCTCAGAGGTGGTGGCACCAGGCTGAATGGAGGGCCGGCATGGCGGTTTTCTTGTCTATTTCTAGGTTGTCAGGGGGTTAGGGGACTGTGACCCCTTGACACCTTCACTGAACCAACCTTTTCAAGTTGAAGACTAACACAGTACTGCAGGGCTCCTTGCTCGCCCAGCCCAGGCAACCCCCAGGCCTCTCACAGCCTTTCACCACTCAGCCTTCTCCAAACACTCACCCCTCTCCGCCCTGCCCCCTGCTTCCTCTTCTCAGTGCCTTCCCACCATGCCCCGTTGGCAAGAAATACCTGTCTACACTTTAGCTCTTAATATCTGCATATTTTTCCAGACCTCACTGTAGCCTCATCTTTTCCTGGCCTCTTCTCTCAATGCCCCTGGGCAGAGTTTGTGGCTTGGATGCTTCTCTGTCTCAGGGCACTCAGTATTGTATTAAGTAATTAAGTAACCCACATTGTGCCACTCCCTGTAAAGTTTGAGCTCCTGGAGGGCTTGGATAGTGCTTGAATTATTTGCGTAATTTTCTAGGAAATGGAGGGCTCTCAAACATGAGAAATAAATGGATAACCAGCTGAATAAATAAATGAAACCAGCCAGAAATTTCTCACTAAAGTTACAGATCATTTTCTCCAAACCAGTTCTACTCCTTACTTGTAGCTGTGTGGCCTTGGTTGAGCTACTTCACATCCCTGTGCCTGAGTTTCCTCATCTGTAAAATGCAGATTATAATAGAATGGCCTATTTAGTTCATAGGGCAGCCATGAGCATCAACGGTTAGTGCATGTAAAGTACTTAGAACAGTAGCTGGTATACAGCAATGCTCAGTGGCACTGTGTGTCTGCCCAGAAATGCCTCTGATCCACCCCATCCCTGTCCTATCTCTACTTCCCAGAGAGTTGTCTGGCGAAGACTCTGTCTTCACCCTTTCTCTAGAGAATTGCTCTCAGCCAACAGGATCAGCCTCTCCTAGACAGTTACCATAAGTTCCTGTCAATGCCTGGTTCACACGGGGTCCAAAAGGCCAGCCTCTGCTGAAAGGCAGCCTTGAACTGCAGAGCAAGCTGTGTCCCAGAGCCCCTGCCTGAGCATTCTGAAGCCAGCTCAGACTAAGCACCCATTCTCCGTCCTGTCCTCCTGCCTCACTCCTTGTCTCCTAATCACTAACCTAGGAATCTGTCTCTACGGAGCCTGGCTCAGACAATCACTGCCACCACCAGTATCATCAGAGAGGAGATGAGACCTACAATGGTTACCTAATTTGTCTAAGACCCAAGGTTAGGAACAGAATGAGTTGGAGGTGATTGCAAGCAGTGACGGGGAGTTAGCTTGCTAATTTTCTTTTCCTTTCTTTCTTTTTATTTTTCTTTTCTTCTTCTTCTTTTTGTTTTTTGGTGGATTGTAAAGAAAATAGGACCTTTTAAAAAGTAAAATAAAAGTATGTCACAGAGGTAGCAATAAAAATCAGGACAATGGTGCCATTTGTAAACAAAGGAAGACTTTGTTTCTAAAAAGAATGGAATAGTGTTACTTTTCAAATACCACAGTCAGTATATAGGGATGAATAATTTAAGAAAAGTACTGGTGAAATTATGAAAGCACTTTTAATGGAATAGTAGACATGAGACTACAGTAAGTTAAAATGTAGTAGAATAAGACAGCAGAGAAAGCCACTGTAGGAATAGCCTTCAAGAATTATGTGTTTTGGCCAGGCATGGTGCCTCACACCAGTAATCTCAGCACTCTGGAAGGCCAAGGGGGGTGGATTGCCTAGAGCTCAGGAATTTACAACCAGCCTAAGAAAGAGTGAGATCCCATCTGTACTAAAAATGGAAAAATGAGCTGAGCCATGTGGCCCACATCTGTAGGCTCAGCTACTTGGGAGGGTGAAGCAAAAGGATCTCTCGAGCCCAAGAATCTGAAATGGCACTGTACTCAGTGAGACTCTGTCTGAAAAATAAAATAAAATAAATGAAAAAGAACAAGAATTGTGTGTTTCATTATGGATACATTCTATTGATAGATCTTCAATTCATTCATGATTCTTTTGACTACGTCTAAGCTGCTATTAATCCAAGTCTGTATTTTTCACCTGACATATTTTGGTTTCTATATCTAGAAGATCAACTTGGGCCTTTTTTAATATATTCCATACCTCTACTTAACTTGTTGAACATATGTAAAGTAATTCAATAACCATTTTGGTCAATTTGTCTGCTAATCATGTGGGGGGGGGTGGTATCAATTGTGTCAAGAGTTTGTTATTTTAGAGGAGTGAAGGTTTTGAAGAGCCTCTGATGAGCCTTTCCTAAGAAATAACAACTGAATGAATTCCCCGATAATCAGCTTGGAAAACACAGGCTGGGGAGGCCATGGTGGATACAGAAAGTCACAGCAAGAAGAAATGGAAGGGAAAGGCGCATGTGACGTGTCTTGGGGTGGTGAAGAAGTGGGGTCAGTGCGGGTTGAGTCACTACCCCCTGAAATGAAACTTGAGGAGCCCAGGAGAAGTGGGGAGCCCCCTTAGCACAGGTATGGGTTGCAAAATGGGGCACAACCATGTTCCTGCTTGCCTTGGCCTCACTGCATTCCCACCTGTCCAGATACACTGCCCCTGTCAGAACTCCCAGGCCTCCACTGAGTACTGTTCAGCAATCCCCAGAGCCCCAGCCCACACCAGCTCCAAACCACTTCCACCTGATAACCCCAGGTAAGTCATCACTTCTGCCTTGCTCGGGTCGTCCCATCACACCAGACCATGAGGGCTTCTAGGGCAGGATTCAGGACGTGGGCTTTTTTGTCCCACCCCATGTTGTGAGGAAGAATGAGGGAAAGAAAACAGGACAGACACTTGCAGTTGGGCACCTGTGAGGCAGGGGTCAGGACACAGGGCTCCTCGTGCGTGAGCGTGGGGAGAAGTCTGTTATTTTCACGGTTGCTGTGGAAAACAATGAAGCTAGATTCAAAGTCAAGTCAGCCTAAGCATGGCACACCAGGGAAAGGATAATCTACTTCAGGCAAGAAGTTCAAAGACATTTGATGGAATTATCTGAATTTTCTGATGGGAACTGGGGCTGTGGAAGAGCTTTGCAGGGCCTATTGCAAGGGTTACGAAAGTCGCATATACTTCTAAAAAGTTCAAATAAAACAGAAGCATATAAAACAGAAAATATTAGTGGCTGGTATTCATTCTCAGCTATCTCTACTGTAAAGAATTTAAGTATATTTCCAGACATTTTTAATCGGCCAATGTGTTAGAGACATGAATAGACAGCAGATAAATACACATGAACGATTTTTCCCTTTTACATTTTTCCTCTTTTTGATACTTCTCCAATTAGTATCTCTTTTTGTTTAGAATCAGAAAAATTTATGCAACCATTTAATAAATATTTATTCTGTACTTCCTACATATGAAATGATATACTAGACACTAGAGACAAAGCACTTAAATACTGACAGAATTTTAGTTTCCAATTTTTTGCTATAACAAGCCATACTCTAATAAATACCTTTTAACCTATATCTTCAGGAACTTGTGCACAAATTTCTGTAGGAAAAATTCCTAGAAGGTCAATTGATGGATCAAATCTAATGCTTCTTACAGACTTGAAAGTTATTGTCAAACTGCTCTCAAAAAACAGATGTATCACATTTTCACCCAAATACGAAATATATATTTACCCACATCTTAGTCAACAGTAAATATCACTCTTTTCATACTTTTACATCCGATGGATGAAAATTAACCATGTGTTTTTTAAATTTTCCCTTTAGAACTTCTTTCAAGATTCTTTTAACGGCTACATGGCTTTTGACACATGGCTTTAGCTACTTGGTTTTCTTCTTTAGTGGATTGCATATTATATGCTTTTCTATTTTTTATCTATTTATTTATTATTATTTATTTTTTGAGGCAAAATCTCACTATGTTGCTATCAGTAGAGTGCTGTGGTGATGTAGCTCACAGCAACCTCAAACTCTTGGGTTTAAGTAATTCTCTTGCCTTAACCTCCCAAGTAGCTGGGACTACAGGCACCCACCACAACACCTGCCTATTTTTTGGTTGTAGTTGTCATCATTTAGTAGGCCCAAGCTGAGTTCATACTCACCAGTCATGGTGCATGTGGTAGGCACCCTAACCACTGACCTATGGACACTGAGCCATTTTTCTATTTTATAGAAATTCAGATTATCATTGATTTGCGGGGCCTCTTTATATGATAAGGACTTCAAATCCTTTGTCATGTACATTGCAAATATTTTTCTCCAATTTTATTATCTTTAAAACTTCTTTATGATAGGCTTCCTTGAATAGAAATTTAAAATATTATAATTGTTATTATTATTATTTTTAGAGACAGGATCATACTGTCACCAAGGCTGGAGTGCAGTGCCATAATCGTCGCTTACTCTAGCCTCCAACTCCTGCACTCAAACAATCCTCCTGCCTCAGCCTCCTAAGTACTAGAGACTACATATGCACACCACCAAGGCTGACTAATTTTTTTTTTTTTTTTTTTTTTTTTCATACAGGGGGAAGGTGATGTCTTGTCATGTTGCCCAGGCTGGTCTCAAATCCTGGCGTCAAGGATCCTCCCACTTAAGCCTCCCAAAGTGCTGAGATTACAGGTATAAACCACTGTACCTATCTAGAAATTTAAAATATTATATTGTCAAATTTATCTCTTTTATCTTTTACGATTTGTGGTTTTCATATCTTGCTAGAAAAACGTCTCACTTTTAAATGAACAAGCTAATCGAGAGTTTTGATTTATGAAAACTGATTCTAACATATATGGAGAATTATGGTGCATTTTTCAAAACACAAATATAGCTTTTTGAGTCAATTTGGTTTTTTTTGTTTCTGTTTATTTAAAGATAGGGTCTTACTCTGTTGTCCAAGCTAGAGAGCAGTGGTACAATCAGAGCTCACTGCAGCCTCTAGCTCCTGCTCTGAAGTGATCCTCCTGCCTTAGCCTCCCAAAGTACTGAGATTTACAGGTATCAGCCCCCAGGCACAAGCTCTCTTTAAATTTGGTAACTACAATTTAATATCAAACCAAAGAATGAAAAAACTATAGAAATAAGAATGCAAATACTACATTACATTAAAAGTGGACATCTAATTCTTTCTTTTTCAGTAGGTTTTAAAAATATTTATACAGTAATACGTATTTATTATAACGGGGAGATTGTATAATAGCACGAAAAATAAAAATTTCCATCTTAATTACATTCCTCTGAATGAGCACAGTTCATATTTTGCTATTTTTCTTTCAAGTCTTTTTTCTAGACTTGTGTACTTACATTCTTGTTGTAGTTTTTCTCAACAAAATTGGGTCCAGGCTCTTTCAGAATGGACTTTTTTTTCACTAAATATCAGATTGTGAATTTGGAGGGAGGGCTGAGGAACTACTGTATACTCCATTACACAATCTATGATTGATTAATTTATTAGTATTTGTTTCCTAAAGCAAGTCTTTTCAGATGAAAAGGGATATCTCCAAACAAATATCTCCAAACAATCTTCTTTTAAAAATCTTTTTTTTCTTTGATCTTTTATCATCTCACTCTTTTTCCTTTTTTTTCTTTGAGTTTATTTATTTACCCTTTTATGGTGAACACCAAGTGATTTTATTTTTTTTCATTGTTCAAAGTGAATATTTCTTTACTTTTTTTATGAAATCATAACTTTGTACATTGACGCATTTAGGGGTATACTTGTGATGGATGTGTTACTTAGTTCAACGTAAGCATTTCAGATTGCATATCAAAGCAGGACTCTTTGTTTGTTCTTGTAGGTAATTGCTGAGCTGTACTATCTTCAAAAGGCTTCATTCCCACTCATTCTCTTTTCTGCCTTATCACCATGCCTTCCTTTTCTGTAATTTTGTTTAATTTTGTACTTTTTTGTGACAGATTCTCACTCTGTTGCCCTAGGTAGAGTGCTGAGGTGTCAGCCTAGCTCACCGAAACCTCAAACTCCTGGGCTCAAGCCATCCTCTTGCCTCATCTCCCAAGTAGCTGGGACTGAAGGTACCTACTACAATGCCCAGCTAATTTTTCCATTTTTGGTAGATCTGGTCTCACCTTCAACAGGCTGATCTCGAACTCCTCAGCTCAAGCAATCCACCCTTCTCAGCCTCCTAGATTGCTAGCACCATGCCTTTCTTGAAGACTGCGTTTTAGCTGCACTTCTGAGTGCTGTCTCAATGGGATACAGACAGTGTTTGCCCTGTGCTTCTTACAGTTTTGTATACATCCCCAACTAGTCCATTTCTCTGTGGACTTCCACACCATTTCATTTCAGAAATACTCTCTTTATGAGGGATCTCTCACTTGAGTGCTTCTCAATATATCAGTCTCACCACAGGTGTCCTTCAGTTCCCGACAAATCTAATCCGATTTGTCCAGCCGGGACAACCAGGTCAGCTGAACTGGGCCTGGTGGTCAGTAGAGCCACAGATACTGCAGCTAGATGGCGCTCACATCCACACATTTCTAAGGAATCAGGAGGGGCTGTTCAAGATATTTTCCATTAGTCCTCAATCTTGAGTTCACAATCTTGCAAGGAGGGGGGACCAATATACCTAGGTACATAAAATAACTGCAAAGAAACCATCAGATGTGAATTTTCCAAATAAATCTAACATGCAATGAATACTACATGTTGGCTCTTCTTCTAAGCCCTAACTTCTCTACCTAGCAGGTCTAGAGACAATTATAATGCAATTAAACCCTCCCTTTACAGAGCAGCACTAACAGTTTTAGTAATCTTCCCAGGCCACAGGGGCAGTGGCTCAAGTCAACCCAGGCCTCTTGCTCCAAACCCACACTTAATCCGCACCAGTGAGCCCTAGGGAGCCAGGGATGCGGGGAGACCACCCTGGCCACTGTCCACACCAAGCTCTGGATTGTTTGACAGAAGTTCCCCAAGTACGAACCGTCATAGCTTTCTACGTTCCATAATTTCCCTACGGATAATACAGGAGAGTTATAGGACCGTGGTCAACTACAGCCAAGGGCAGATTTGGGATTCGTGGATCAGGGAGCTTATTGATGGAGGAAGAGAACTCTTTAAGAAAAGGAATTCAAAATAGGAGTATAAAATTAGGCATAAAAGTGAATATTCACTTTGACTGAAAAAGGAAATCACAACAAATCTTACATCTTTAAAAGATGATGATACAACAAACATAAAATCCTGAAAAATTCCATGACCTCTAATAGACTCTTTCTGTGATTTCACTGTACATCTTTTGTATGACCATCTCCTTACATAACAACAATTTTCCAATGTCATTTTGTGGCGAAGAAGAGGAAGCAAGTCAAATGCATTTTAAAATACTATTATACCAGGTTCCTATACATAACTGTTTGATTGAATTACCTTTATGCTATGTACAGTAACTTAAGGATGACTGTGTACAGAAGATTTGTCAGAGGAACACTGACATTGCTTTGCTGTGATTTTAGTGCTTCTGACTGTCATTTTTCCTGGTGGGTCTAGGCTCCAACAGGACAAGTTCTATCAGCTATGCTAACACTAATCCAATATGTTGATAGACATAAAAATGTAGTTTGGCATGCATCAGAATGATACTTCACAGTTTATAGTATTGCTACACACACAACAATTCTGATCAATTCTATTTCGCACTGATTCCTATTTGAAAACTTTAGTGGTGTGGTTCATTGTAATTGTGTATACCATATTGAGTATTTCCCTGAAGATAAATTCTGTCTTCACTAGACATGAATGAGAAGTTCATATTCTGTTCATAATTGTATACAGCCAATGACTGAAAGAACATTCTACAGACTGTCTTCTCATTCTGTACATTTCGATACTTGCCTTTTATTTATTTATTTGTCTATTTAGAGATAGGTTCTCTCTCTCTGTTGCCCGGGAGAGAGTACAATGGCGTCATCATAGCTCATTGCATCCTCAAGTAATCCTCCTGCCTCACCCTCCTAAGTATCTATCTGGGACCATATGCACATGCTATCACACCTAGTTAATTTTCCTATTTTTTGTAGAGATGAGGTCTCATTCTTGCTCAGGCTGGTCCTGAACTCATGACTTCAGGTGATCCTCCTGTCTCAGCCTCCCACAGTGATGGGATTACAATTGTGAGACACTGTACTTGACTGCAACTCTTGCTTCTTCTCCATTACCCATGCACTTCCAGTGTCAGGCACGGTGGACACATTTATATCACAGTAGGACCCGTCATGCCAGTGAGTATGCATTGGTTCCTGGAAGATCTTTCTAACTCGCAAGGACATGCAAGTGAGTATGAACCATGTAAATAGATTCCACCAAATCCAAAACAAATAAATCTCCAACTCAACTTCTCCTGAGTTGAATTATCCTAAATGCCCATGACCATACAATTCCTCAAGGGGAAAGGAACAGCAAGGGATTCAAAGTGGGGGAAGCAGCATCCTTAGCCCATTGCAGCTAAATCTGACTTTCACGTGTTCACCAAAAGCATAGAACCATGTGGACCGGTGTACAAAGGCACCTCCGTACAACTAGCAGGTCATAAAGCTGAAGCTTCCTTCCTTTACAGTAAATCTACTCTGACTGTAGTGAGCATGATCATTGCAATAAGACCCAGGCTGGGCCTTGAACCATTGGTAGGTTCCACCAGACGGAGGACTAGGTAGGCAGCCTAAGCCACAGAGTGCTGCCGTCTGCCAAAAGCAGATGTGCATGTAAGTGGATGTGAAATGTGCTCTCCTGCCAATGAAAACATTTTTCCGTTGCCGGTTTCGAGCTACCTAAGAAGAGACAATGGCAATGTATTTACACATGAGTAAGGAATGAGAAGTGAATTTTCTTTCTCCCTATCATAATCAGCAAATAATCACTCCCAACCCAGGATCAACCAGAGCTGCAGGCATTCAGCACACCGTGTCCACCATCCACCTCAGACCAGACTAGTACTCAGGCACTAGTTTCTTTTGTTTATTGATTCCTTCCTCAATTTCCTCACCAGAATCCTCCTTTTACCTTTTATCTCTTTTTCACTATAAGCAGCAAGGAGAAACCAGGCCACACTTTTGACACTTTGCTTAGAAATCGCCTCAACTAACTACCTAAGTTCGTCACTCAAAATCCTGCTTTCCACCCAATAGTTAAACACAAGTCAGCCAAGTTTTCTGCTGCTTTATGAAGAGGATTACGTTTCCTCCAGTATCTAATGACATGTTCTAAACTTCCTTCTGAAACCTCATCAGAAGCAACTTTTAACATATACCACATTTTCGTTATCCATTCATCTGTTGAAGGATATTTAGGTTGTTTCATTTCTGGACTATTATAAATAATGTTGTAATGGCCCTGGCTGTGCAAGTATCTCTTTGCGATCCTATGTTCACTTATTTTGGAGATATTAAAACTATTCTTAAAAGTTGAAATATTCAATGATTATAAAACTGCTACCTCTATAATATTTCTGAATTTTACTAAATTTAACTATAATCTTATATTCTTAACTGCAAGCCTCTGAATTCCGAAATAAAACAGATGATTGTGAGAAAACTTACGGACATACTCTCCTTACTTGGACCAGCAGCTACAAGGAAAAATCCAGCCCAGGTAGCTCCTTCTTCCCTGCTCCAACTTTCCCCTGTAACTGCTCTAGGAGAAGCTAGGTGCTACAATCTTTCTTTCTGTTTTAAAGTTTACACTTAGTGGGTAAATTAAAAACACATACGTTCTATCCCTTTTTAACCATTTTTATTACCAGACAACTATATCAGACTTAAAATCCCCAAAAAGACATGAAAAATAATGCCTATATTATACTTTCAAAGCACTTTTCAATAACTCAAAATCTTGAAATCACATTATATTTCATAAAA
>CAUYRH010094085.1:0-26093 GCA_963574655.1 Perodicticus potto
TTATGTAGTATTTATAAAACTTAGTTATTGGCTCAGCGCCTGTGGCTTAGCCGGCTATGGCGCCAGCCATGTACACCTGAGCTGGTGGGTTCGAATCCAGCCCAGGCCCGCCAAACAACAATGGTGGCTGCAACCAAAAAATGGCCAGGCATTGTGGCGGGAGCCTGTAGTCCCAGCTACTTGGGAGGCGGAGGCAGGAGACTCACTTGGGCCCAAGAATTGGAGGTTGCTGTGAACTATGATGCCATGGCACTCTACCCAGGGTGACAGCTTGAGGCTCTGTCTCAAAAAAAAAAAAGAAAACTTAGTTATTGCTTTTAAGTTTGAGAAATAGAAAAATATTAACAGTAGGATTTTAGAACAGAAATGAACTATAAAGTGATAGCTGTTGACCCCAGAAGGTAAGAGAGAGGCTCCCCACCAACCTCCCACCCCCAGCATTGACTTTACACAATGGATTTTTTTTTTTTTTTTGGAGAGGAGTCTCACTCCGTCACTGTGGGTAGAATACACTGGTGTCAAAGCTCACAGCAACCTCAAACTCTTGGGCTCAAATGATCCTCATGTTCCAGCCTCCTGAGGAGCTGAGACTACAGGCACCTGTCAGACGTCTGGCTAGTTTTTATATTTAATGGAGATGTTGTCTCGCTTTTGCTCAATCTGGTCTTGAACTCCTGAGCTCAGGTAATCCACCTGCCATAGTCTCCCACAGTGCTAGGATTACAGATGTGACGCACCATGCCCGGCCTACACAATGGATTTGATTAACTACTTTTGTTAATAAAGAGACTGTAAATGTGTCATTAATTGTTCTGGGACTAACTCAGCGTTTCCTGACAGTAAAATGCACACACAATGTATTATACTTAGATATTGTTATCTATGTTAATAAACAAGGAGATTGCAAATGTGTGGTTGTTTAGTTCACCAAAAAACACAAATTAGAGAATGTGATCATTGTTTCATAAATGGAAACTTAAATAATCATGTGGCGTCTTACTGGGAAAGGGTTATGGAAACAAACACAGACGGTCATCCTACAGCACTGGACTCTAATCTGTGGCCTACAGATCCCAGGTGGTCTGTGAAATTGCCTTAAGGGTTTGCAAACACATGAGTTCACCAACCATTCATTGTTGACTGAATCAACCAATGGTGTGAATAATAAAAATAACTTTCTCAGCTGGGCACAGTGGCTCACCCCTATAATCCTAGCACTGTGGCAGGCCAAGGCAGGTGGATTGCTTGAGCTCAGGAGTTTGAGACCAGCCTGAGCAAGAGCAAGACCCTGTCACTAAAAAATGGCTGGGTTTTATGGTGGGTGCCTATAGTTCCAGCTACGTGGGAGGCTAAAGCAAGTGAATCACTTGAGCCCAAGGGTTTGCTGTTGCTGTGAGCTATGATGCCACAGCACTATACTGAGGGTGACAAAGTGAGACTCTGTTTCTCTCTCTGTCACACACACGCGCACACCAAAAAGAAATACAAATCTTCTTTTTATTTAATGGAGATGGTGTCTCGCTTTTGCTCAATCTGGTCTTGAACTCCTGAGCTCCTTTCTCTCTTTGTTTTCAAAAAAGTACAAAAGAAGAAAACATACCTCTTTTTTTTTTGTCTTCTAGCTGGCGAGGTAGACTCAGCTGTGTCTATGCAAGGAAGAAGTTCTTAGGCACAGTGGCGAGTTCCCTGATTCAAGCACAGGCCGGATGATCCCAGTGAAAGGTATGTCTGTGTTTGGAATAGTGAATTATCAGGCCAGCATGGTCTAAAGCTATTAAAAATTCAAATAAAATAACTCACTGCCCTTGTTCCGCTTCCAATCTCACTGAACTGCTTTTTGATGATTTTCTTTGCTATGTAAGTTTGCCCATGGGTAGACAGGAGCATTGGTCTACTTGTCAGTTGTGATATTCTCTTTGTAAATTAATAAACTGCCATTGTTACTTTTTGAGATGATTCTTTAAGTGCTCAGTTTAATGCGAGTGTTATTGACTTTGGTTCCAGTCTCACTTTGCCAAAAAAGTATCTGGCTAGCAGTGCAATCCTTAACCACATGTATTTCTCTAGGTCAAGGGTGGATTGAGAGCTCTCTTGGTACCACATAATTGAGCCTTTTCTGGGGGTGCCTCTGTGCACCACTGCACACTGCATCCTTAATATTGGATGAGCATCTTGTCTGGCCCTCTCATTTTGTAGATGGACAAACTGAGGCATACATCATAGTGTGGCTGTGGTTTCCACCCTCAGTACTTAGCATTCTTAAGAACACTCTGCACACCTGAAACAAACTTTAAAAAATTTGTTACTTTAGCCAGGCACAATGGTTCATGCCTGTAATCCTGGCACTCTGGGAGGCTGAGGCAGGTAGATTGCCTGAGCTCACAGGTTCGAGACCATCCTGAACAAAGCAGGCTTGTCTCTAAAAAATAGCCGGGCTTTGTGGCGGGCTCCTCCTAGCTTCTTGGGAGGCTGAGGCAAGAGAATAGCTTAAGCCCAAGAGTTGGAGGTTGCTGTGAGCTATGACGCCATAGCACTCTACCAAGGGCAACAAAGTGGACTCTGTCTCAAAAAAAAATAATAATAAATAAATAAAATAAATAAATAAATAAATTGTCACTTTGAAATAATTTTGGATTCACAGAAGAATTACAAAGTTAGTACAGAAACACTCCACACCCAGCTACCCTATACATTAACATGTTATATAGCCACAATCCATTGATCAAAATGAAGATGTATATTAACTAACAACAAGCTTTATTTGAGTTTCCTTAAGTTTTCCCCATCAGTGGCCTTTTTCTGTTCCAGGATGCAATCCAGGGTACCACATTCCACGGAGCTGTCATGGAGTTATTTTCTCTCTTGCCTTAAACCTGTGACCGGTTCTCAGTCTTTATTTTTCATGCCTTGACACTTTTGAAGAGCATTGAGCAGGTATTTTGTAGAATGTCCCTCGATCTGAATTTGTTTAATGCTTCCTCAAGTTTAGCCTGAGGTTGAGGATTTGGGGGAAGAAAACCACAGAGGTGATGTACCCTTCCCATCTCATTGTGCAGGCCAGCGCTGCTGAGATTAACCTTGATCACTTGGTTAACATGGGGCCTTCCAGGTTTCTCTACTGTAAATGTAAACTTTTGATTAGAGTCAGGCCTTGAGTGTTATCCGCACTCCAGGAAAGGGGGACTAAATGCCATCGTCTGGAGGGAAGTGTAGTGAGGAAGTTGTGGACTTATGTTAAAACCACCACAGTATTTTATAAATTTTGGGTACAAATATTTTGAGGCTATGAAACATCCTCTGTCTCCTTAAAGTTTTGTCCACTAATTTAACTGTTTATCCATAGGTTTGCCTGCCGCAATTATTACTGTGGTTGTTCTAAAGGAGATTTTTTTTCCTATTTTTATCATTTCTTCTACATCTATTAGAAAGAATATTTTTAATATTTTTAATATTTTGTATCTACTTGTACCCCAGCACCTTTTGTGACCTGGCATACTTTTTTACCTGGCTGCTCAACTTGGCCAACTTAGAGAATTGCTTCTGTAGTAGATCTTCTTTCTTTGAGAAACTTTTGTTCTCCCTTACTTTTATAGTCAACAGATTTCCTATAAGTTTTGGCATTTAAAACAAAACAACCGGCTCAGCGCCTGTGGCTCAACGGGCTAAGGCGCCAGCCACGTACATCTGAGCTGGTGGGTTCGAATCCAGCCCAGACCCGCCAAACAACAATGATGGCTGCAACCAAAAAATGGCCGGGCGTTGTGGCGGGCACCTGTAGTCCCAGCTACTTGGGAGGTGGAGGCAGGAGACTCTCTTGAGCCCAGGAATGGGAGGTTGCTGTGAGCTGTGAAGCCACGGCACTCTATCCGGGGTGATAGCTTGAGGCTCTGTCTCAAAAAATAAATAAATAAATAAATAAATAAAACAACCTCTGCCATCACTGGCAGCTTTCCAACACAATGTCAGACCTGAAATTTGTGTTGTATTAATATCCTTTATAAAGAAGCTCTTATTCTTTATAGATCTAATTCAGCTTGTGTTGGGATGAAAGCACATATAGTGAGAATGAGATGGAGTCAGGCAGGGTAGGGTTATGATAAAGCTGGTCAGGTTGGTTTAGGTCCTGCCTGACCTTCACCCCCTGTCTCCCATACTTGCTGTTTCATAAATTTAGCTTCCACCCTAAATTTGCCTATCTTGAGTAGTTTAGGTGAATTGATTTAGGAGATTAACTTTTGAATTGGATGTTGTTTCGGATCATGGGTTATACTGACTATTGTTTACTATGGGTAATGGGTTCTGCTCATTATTGTTTAAGACAGCAGGTCTCAACCTGTGGGTCGTGACCCATTTGGTGGTAGAACGACCCTTTCACAGGGGTCACCTAAGACCATCCTGCATATCAGATAGTTACATTGCAATTCATAACAGTAGCAAAATTACAGTTATGAAGTAGCAATGAAAATAATTTTCACATGAGGAACATGAGGAACTGTGTTAAAGGGTCGTGGCATTAGGAAGGTTGAGAACCACTGGTTTAAGATAAGGTTAACATGATCTTCACTTTGTTGTAATTTTGGAGATGAAAGAGCAGAACAGTTTTGGAGTGGCAACTCTCACTGTTCTCTGGAATCCTGGCTTTCTGACAAACAAAGTTTGGTGGACCTGTCCTGTCCCTGCATATTGGCTGACAGTGACAGTTTACCAGACCCCCTTCATCTGGTAACAGGGATAGCTGGTATAATGGTTAATTTTCACTTTCCTATCAGCTGTCAGACTATAGACTAATAATGTAAGCACATACATTTTGCTGTGTATCAGTTTAAATGCTTTTATGCAGTATTCTGCATATAATGTTTTCTCCATTCCAATGTTTCGAGGGCCTAGAATATTTTATTAATGGAAAATTTCAAATATTAAAAAGTAGAATATTAAAAACCTTCATCTACCCATCATCTAGCTGCAAAAATTACCAAAATGTAGTCAACTATACCTTTTAAATCTATAACCACCTCTCCCAACTCACACTCCCCACCCTTCCTGTCCCCCACTCTCCTGTCTTCTGAAGCTAATCGCAGACATTATATTATTTCACCTGAAAGTATTCAGTAGATATTAGAATGGTTTTGGTATCAACTAGAGATTATAATCAATTAATTAATTTGTCCATTGACTTATTTATTGATTGGCACTGAGCTACATTCGGGGAGAGAAGTGATTAAAAACCATGAACACATTCCCCACTCTCTTGAAGTCTATATTCAACCCGACTTGGAAGTTACTATCTAGGTAACCATGCTTAACTTCTTACTTAGTTCTTACTTGCTTAATTTCACTTTTTCTCGGTTTCTTTGTAATTAAAAAGTGGATAGTAGTAATAACCTTATTTAGATGATTGTTGGGAAGAGTAAATGGATGATGTTTGAAAATTTGAGCATGAAAATGATTGTAGTGGGATTGAAACACATTTAATCTGCCCAGGTGCAGTGGCTCACAGCTGTAATCTTAACACCCTGGGAGGCTGAGGTGGGTGGATTCCTTGAGCTCAGGAGTTTGAGACCAGCCTGAGCTAGAGCAAGACCCTGCCTCTAAAAATACTTGGGCATTGTGGTAGGCATCTGTAGTTCCAGGTACTTGGGAGGCTGAGGCAAGAGGATTCCTTGGGCCTAAGAGTTTGAGGTTGCTGTAAGGTATGATGCCGGGGCACTCTATTGAGGGTAACAGAGAGAGATTCTGTCTCAAAAACAAAAACAAATGAACAAACAAAAAAACACATTTAGGCTTGGCGCCCGTAGCACAGTAGTTAAGGCACCAACCACATACACTGAGAGTAGCAGGTTCGAACCCAGCCTGGGCCAGCTAAACAACAATGACAACTGTAACAAAAAATAGCCGGGTGTTGTGGCTGGGGCCTGTAGTCCCAGCTAGTTGGGAGCCTGAGGCAAGAGAATCGCTTAAGCCCAAGAGTTTGAGGTTGCTGTGAACTGTGATGCCACAGCACTCTACCGAGGGTGACATGGTGAGAGTGTCTCAAAAAAAACAAAAAAACAAAAAACCCACACACACATTTAATCTATTAAAAATCCCTGAGTCCTGGGCGGTGCCTGTGGCTCAAAGGAGTAGGGTGCCGGCCCCATATACCGCAGGTGGCGGGTTCAAACTCAGCCCCAGCCAAAAACTGTAAAAAAAACAAAACAAAACAAAAAAACCTGAGTCCTTAATAATACTTAAAGAAAGAGGAAATCAGAAAACCTTATTTGTCACCATATGAGATGGTTATTAAACTATCGTTTTGTTTTTAAAATTGATAAATAAAGGAAAAGAATTAAGCATTTATCCACTTTTAAAAAAGAAACTGTATTTTAGGGTAACTAAATAATTTCTGTTGTTGAAGGAGACCTCTAATTTACAGAAGAATGTCAAGTAGTAAATGTAGAAGGTAACATATAATCAGAAAATCATTAGTTTGCTACCCGTAAGGAAAATATTGATTCAGGAAAGGATAAAACCATTAAGCCATTAGGCTAATGGTTGACAAGCAGGTTGACCATTCATTCCATTTTGCCTGAGATGGTCCTGGTTTATGATTGTTTTCCAAGTGTAATTATTAATAATGCCCCTTTTAATCTCAAATGTGATGGTTTGGATAATAAACTGTAGGGTCACCCTATTGATAGGGAACCAGACATTTGTATGAAGCCAGAGTAATATCAAGAAGATAATATTGTAATTACAATGGAAGGGTTGCGATGTCATCACTTTTAACCCAGTGTTAATCTTGTGTCACTTAGGGTAGGACAACCAGATACTTATGTGTCTCCTGACATGATAAAATTGAAATACACAGCACTACCTATGAAGTTCTGTTAATTAAAATGTTCAATTTAAATCTGATCAAATATTCAGATCTATCTTCCCGCTTACAACAAACACAAAGGTTAGAGAAGCAGTTAGACAGATCCAGAAGGTGAAACTGGCTTGGGTTTTAACAAGTCAATATCATGATAAAAGTGACTCCGTTCTAGGTTAAAAGTGTCTTATGAGATATAGTAACAAGACACATTGCTTGGTTCTGAAATGGTTCGAGATTGGGCCAAACCAGTTGGAATAGATGTTTTGGTTACAGTTTTGAAAACTTGAATATGTATTAGTATTACTGTTAATTTCATTATATGTGAAAGTATTTTTGGTATGAAGAAAACTGGGCTTTTTGGCTCAGTGCCTGTGGCTCAACGGACTAAGGCACCAGCCACGTACACCTGAGCTGCCGGGTTAGAATCCAGCCTGGGCCCACCAAACAACAATGACGGCTGCAACCAAAAAATGGCCAGGCATTGTGGCAGGCACCTGTAGTCCCAGCTACTTGGGAGGCGGAGGCAGGAGACTCGCTTGAGCCCAGGAATTGGAGGTTGCTGTGAGCCGTGATGCCATAGCACTCTATCCAGGGTGACAGCTTGAGGCTCGGTCTCAAAAAAAAAAAAAAAACAAGAAATCTCTTGCTTTTTTACCCCACCATGTGAGGACACAATGAAAAGACAGCAGTCTGCAAAGCAGGAGAGGGCTCCCATAAAAACTTGAGTGTACTGGCACCCAGCAGGGAGGGTTAGGTTTACAACATGCCACTTCCTATCTCAAGATCTGTGAGAAACACATTTCTGTTATTTATAACCTACTTACTCCAAGACAACTACACTTTTAGGGAGAGAAAAAAAAAAAAAAAAACAAGAAAGAAAGAAACAGACATACATGCACATCCAAATGTAAAAAGTTTCAATATGACAACCCTGAAATAATGTTTCCTTTAATGCTATTCATGTAAACAAGAGATCTATGGAACCAAAAGAATCAATCTTAAAATTGAGGGGGAGTACCATGTATTACTGAGAAAAATGCACGTTTGCTTTACCAAAGTCTAAAACTTTTTTCTTTTAAGTAAAACTGAAAACCTCAGAGGTTTCAAAAGTTTTAGTTACTTATCCTAGCAAAACCTTTTAGACTATTTATTTTTAAAATTATATAGTCACTGTTTTATTTCACTTTTATGCATTTAGGATAGAAAGAGAAAGTGGATTAAAAGACAGAATTATAGAAATAGGAACATCATTAAATGGCTTTAAAATCATTTGTTCAGAGTCTTCATATTCAGTTGCCACATATTCAAGAAAATAGAGAAAGGAGAGTAGACAATGAGTCATATAGGCTGAAAATTATTAAATAATTTTAAAATGAGTATCCAACACTATAGATACTGTTAGGCACTGAGTAAAATTATTTCAACTTTCAGTCTTCTAACACATTGAGAACAAAAAGAAAACAAGAAAAATAGAAAATATAAATGTCTTCAGAGAAATAACTATAACCCGAAAGCATAAGATGCAAAACAAACTTCATAAATACTTTCATAGTAAAGCAATGAAGGGTCATAGTGTCATCAAAGGTACATAGTATAATCAGTCCACGTTCAGAATAATCATTTTTCCAAATGCCATTGCCTCTATTCTGGTAGGTGTACTTCAAAAATCTTTTCCTTAAAATTATCAGATCTTGTGGAAAAGTGTGATCGTGGTAAATTTCTATAGAGTGACTCCGTGTTGTATAACCATAAAATAGACACAATTTGAAGTTGAAGGAGAATTCAAGCTGTTATACTCTATTTCACGTACTTTGATACTAGCAGGCATTAATGTAGATATTCCACATTAGGAATCTAAATCTGAGCCACATTTTAAAGAGGAAATGCTAAGAGAAGGGGCGATAATTTCCCAGTAGTAGTTTAGTGACAGCATTTCATAACAGAACCCTAGAGAAAATGTGACGAGCTACAACACCACTCTGCTCTTTTCCAGACTCCCTGAGCTAACACCTGCATCTATGCTAAGAGAAATATTAAGAAGTAAAAATCAGTATAGTATGTGTGTATGTTTCCTGTTGCCCAAATAGGAAAGAGAACAAACAAAAATATAAAGAAGATGTAGTTGCAGAACTTACATCATAAGTAAAATCATCAAAGTCATCAGCAAGTTGGCAGATCTCAGGATAGACATTAAAGTTAACAAATAAGGAATTACCTAGTATAAATTAGAAAGTCATAGAAAACTTAGCACTGGAAACTATAACTATAAACTATAACTGTAACTTAGCACTGTGACTAGTGAGAAGAAACCCCAAAAGTGAAGTAAAAGGGAACAAGGCATAACAATCTTTAATAAGATTCTGGAAAATATGGAAATCTGATAATAGAGACTCAACATCTACCTCCTTGATGTTTTAAAGAATTGCAATAAATATTTATGATAAAACATTGCTTACTTAAAACTTTGAATAGATAAAATGACATTTGAATGTATAGATTAAAATGATACTCTGTTTTCAAGACAAAAATATGGAGACACTATCACCAAGATTGATTTTTATTCACTTACCAGATCTGAAAAATGAAGAAAAAAGATAATTGACACTTAGGCAGAAAAAGCAAGTCTTTGAGACTCCCTATGGGCTAGGAAGAATTAAAGACTACCAGACTTACGCACCCTTTGTAAACATTCAAAAATCCAGAAAAAAGTATAAAAAACAACTGTTTTTTAATGCATTGTAAAATAGGCAGCACAAAACTGCAGTCTTTTTAAGAAGGGAAACAAGAAGAGAAGCCTTTCATTGAGCCAGCTTACCCACTGAAAGTCCGTCTCTCAACTTCTAGCCTGCTGCACAGGAAGGGGAAATTCAACAGAGAACAACATGATTTGCTGAATTTACATGCCAGGTACCAAAGTCTAGGAAGGCCAAGGTGGCTAGAATTATCAGGGCAGACTAAGAGAGAGAAGAGGGTTTCGCAGAATGAGAATGTGGAGCTCTCCAGAGAGGTTCCCCTGAGTCTGTGAGTGTGTACTGATCTCTGCCTACACAAAGTAAAAAACATGTGAGATTGAAAAAAGAACCACCACAAGCAATGAGCAAAAAAAAAAAATTCCTGCAGCTCCTATGGCCCAAACATTAGTTCACATTTGTTCCAACTACCAAATGCTAAGTAACAGGTAGAAGTCTTGAAAGAATCACACCTCAGTAGGGGTCCAATCAGTTCTAGGGTCCAGAGTCTGCCCCACCTTACCCAAACTAATAAGCAGTTTGCACAATTACTCACTGGTCCCGAATACCTAAACTGCATTCTAGAACAACAAAGTCCATCTCTCATTAAAGACACAGAACAAAATCCAGCCCCCCCAAAAAAGAAAAGAAAAAGAGAAAGCAGAAAAAACTAAAAATAATGAGATATGTAGAAAACATACAGCATGATGATAGTTCTAATGCCAACTATAATGATAATTGCATTAAACATTAATCAAAAAACACTCTTATTAAAAGGCAGAGATTGTAAAATTGGATTTAAGAAAAGACCCAACTGCATGCTCTTTATAAGAACCGTACTTTAAACAAAAAAACTAACAAGCAAATAAAAACTTCCCCAAACTGGAAGGAACTGTGTGAACTTCAGAAGAAGAAAATATCACTGGGTATGAAGAGTAACAAAAGACACAATTTATCATGAAGACATGAAAATTATAAATATGTATGCACTCAATAGCATAACTTCAAAATACAAGCACTATTAAAATGGTAAGACAGCAAAACCTTTATTATACATGGGGATTTCAGCTCTCTTCTCTCAGTAATTTATAAAATTAATAAATAAAAATATCTGTAAGGATAGAGAGGAGTATAGAGATACATATAATTAGCCAACTTGATCTAATCGAAACTTTAAGAATATGGAAAAGGTAGAAGAGAAAGAAGAGACATATAGTAATGATTCAAGTCTGCAAAAATAGGAAGATGATGGTGTGTGTGTGTAATGTGTGTGCGTGGCTCATTCTTAAAGATCTTAAGCTTGAACTGACAATTTATTATTGAAGAAGACAAAAAGAGATGATATCTAGCGAGAACCTATGTGGCTGAACTCTAAAAAGGGAGGTCTCAGTGGAAGCTAGTTCTTGACAGTTCTGAAGGGGGTCAGTTACCAACAAAGCAGTAGTAATTTCTGTGATGGAAAAGCAGAGGAATGAGGACTGGTTTTATCATGCATGAATGCCATGTGACTTGTGATGAGAATATGGACTTGAGATTCATGCAGACATTCACGCAGGATTTCCCTTCTGACTACGACATTGTCATGTGTAGGTAATAGTCATGAAAACACAACCAGGAGAAGTAGAGGGCACATATTCCTTTAATAAAATGGAGAGGCCGGGCTCTGTGGCACGTGCTTGTGATTCCATTACTTTAGGAGGCAGAGGCAGAAGCCGCATTTAAGGTTTATAAATTGTCCTGGGCAATAGCAAGACCCTATATCTACAAAAATTATAATTGAGGCATGGTAGCACATACACATGGTCCCAGTGACTCAGGAGGCTGAGGCTGAGGCAGCAGGTTTACTTGTGCCCAGGATGTTGAGGTTGCTGTGAGATATGATGACAGGACTACATTCCAGCCCAGGCAACAGAATGGGACTGTGCCTCAAAAAAAAAAAAAAAAAAAAAAAAAAAAGTAAAGGGCAATACTTATCACATACACACACAGGTATTAAACAGAAGATTAGCATCCTTTCCTCATTGAAAGAGTAAGCTTTCCTGGCCTTCATGTCCCCACTCACATAGGCACTGTTCTGATTATACCATCCTCCACCCCATTGCAAAGCTTCATTGTTTTAATTCTTGGTTCCATCCCAAACAGACTCAGACAAAAACTTGTGGGTAAGTAATTTATTCACAAATTGATCCGAGAAAGGGAAGAAAGGGAGAAAGGGAGACAGAGAAAGCATGAAGCTGATGTGAATGGGTGGTTATTGTTATGTGCTCGGTTTTGCTAGAGAGATGGAGAATATGTCTCAAAAGGATTTCACAGAGACAGGGATGCTGGGCCATTTCCCCATCTACTCTCATCCTTGATTGTTTGAGGATTGCCTTGGCGTCATTAGCTTCCCATCCCTAACTCCCTCTTTGTTCCTACCTGAAGCTGAGAAGCATTGATTGTTGGAAGGAGCTTGCAGGCCCAGAATCAGAGAAACAGGCACGAGGTGAGAAACTATAAGTGTGCCAGAAACAGAGGAATTTACAGTGAACTTAGTGGGTCCAGAACATAGGAGATGAAGCTTTAAAAATATTTGCAATAGCCAGTTTTCTTTTTTTTTAATAATAAAAAAAAATATGCTCTGTATTGGTTTCCCCAAGTTCACCTTCAGGTATGGTGATTCACTATAATAACTCACATAACTGGCGGGACACAGCGGCTGATGGCGTAATCCTAGCACTCTGAAAGGCCAAGGTGAGAGGGTCTCTTGAGCTCAGGAGTTTCTGATCAGGTTTAGCAAGATCAAGATCTCATCTTTACCTAAACACAGGAGGAAGGGTGTTGGGAGGTCACAGTGTGTGACACACCTTGGAGGTGGGACACAGTTATAAGAGGGGCTTTACCTAAGAAATGCAATTAGTGTAACCTGATTCTCTATACCCTGAATGATTCCTCAACAACAGCAACAAAATAAAATAAAATAAAATAAAATAAAACAAACAAAAGAAGAAAAAATTAGCCAGGCATGATGGCATGCACTTGTAGAAGAAAAGCTACTTGGGAGGCAGAAGCAGGAGGATCACCTGAGCCCAGAGTTTGAGGCTGCTGTGAGTTAGGCTAATGCCACAGCACCCTATCCTGGGGCAAAAGAGTGGAAGATTCTGTCTCACAAACATAATGAAATAAAACAAAACAATAACAACAAAAACACTTTACATAACTGAGAAAGCTGAATTCCTTTTCATGGTTTCAGTTTATTATAGTGAAAGAACACAGATTAAAATTACCAAAAATGCCAAGGCAAACTCACTGGGCATCGAGTCCAGGATTTCTTTCTGAGTTTCGAGACAAACTCATGGAGGGTTCTGTGACTGACCTTACTTACTCAGTGTCCAACCTCCCTGTACCCTGACAGAGGTCAAATAAACAGAATATGACATAAAGGCCCAAGACTGCAGAAACAGGTGTTCCCATAGATCGGCTGCCAGCTCGGCTGTCTGGCGTGGCCTGCACTTCAGATGTACACAGATGCTCATCTGGGAGATATTTCTAGAACTCACAAGCATCATTCCCCAGGACTGGTCAAGGGCCAGTCTTCAAGACCTTTGGGATGTGCGAGGTTTTAACAACCCAGGCCTGAGGATTTAGCCCCATAGTGCACACCCTTCAAGACATTTTATAGCTTTTAAAACCTTTCACGGTTTTAATCTTGACCAAGATTAAATAGCTAGTAATAACGGTATGCTTCTGACTACTTCAAGTCTGAATCAAAGGGCAATATTCTTGGCACTCTGCACTGTGCTACTTAAAGATCAGCAGCTGTGGCTTCACTGAGGATCTTGTTAAAAATGCAGAATCTCAGGCAACCATCCTGGATTTCCTTAATTGTTCTGTATTTTATTTTATTTTATTTTTATTTATTTATTTTTTTTTGAGACAGAGCCTCAAGCTGTCACCCTGGATACAGTGCCATGGCATCACAGCTGACAGCAACGTCCAATTCCTGGACTCAAGCAAGTCTCCTGCCTCTACCTCCCAAGTAGCTGGGACTACAGGCACCCTCCACAATGCCCGGCCATTTTTTGGTTGCAGCCGTCATTGTTGTTTGGCGGGCCCGGGCTGGATTCGAACCCGCCAGCTCAGGTGTGGCCACAGGCGCCAAGCCAATCATTCTGTATTTTAATAAGATCCTCAGATCATTTGCATGCACAGTAAAAGTTGAGAAACATGGCCTTGGCAGACCCATTTTTCATGACACTGTGAAAGACATTCTAACAGCCATTTGGGAGTATGATCTTGAATAATCTGTTTAATCTCTCTGAGCGTAGTAATTCATCTAAAAATGTTTATGACATGCACACTCTGACTCACACGTGTATGCACATATATCTTACAGTGACACATCAAAAATCATTCTTTTAATGTGTAAGAGAATAGCACAATTGGCTTATCAACAGCGGCCATGAAAATGTTGATAATGATGGTCATGGAAATCCCATAGATACGTGGAACTGAAGGAGGATTCAGGAATGAACAGAGACGCTGCTATGCAAACAAGTAGGTGGACAAAACGAACAAAAGAAAGATCAGAAAGAGAATTTTAAGGAGAAAGAGTAATTCTATCTCATAAAACCAAAAGTTCAAGAAAATTAGCAAAACATGCTAATGGATTTAATAAGTAGGACATTGAAGATATAGTAAAAGACTTACTTATTTTAATAGAATAGATCCCACATTAGAAAAAGGTTTTCTCTTTACCCCCAAATGGAGGCTGTTGTGAAACACCTGCTTCTGACTCCCTCCTGGATATAGGACATTGTCATGGTTCTACCAAAGCAGACACGAATGTGTTGACTAAATGATTGCTCATGATCCAATCCTGGCAACGTTTCTCTTAAGTCTGCATCAGTTACCAAGTGAGATTCCGTGAGATACCAAGAGTCCTTTCTTGCAACTACAAAATCTAACTTTTCATATAAAAATAATAAACTCATGCTCAAAATGAGCTTGAAATATTAATAAATGAAAAATAAAATAGTGATACACATATACCTAAAATGTTTTTATAAATACACTAATAAATACTTGAATTAAATACATCAGAATCTCCTGAATGCCTGGGTATATTACATGTTGATTCCTAAGAAATGTCCTTTTCATTTCAACATGGTTAAAAAACATGTTTACGTACATTGCCCAAGCAAAATTACAAAAAGCTAAAGACATAATTCTTATAGAAATATTGAATTGTTGGCTCGGTGCCTGTGGCTCAACAGGCTAAGGCACCAGCCACGTACACCTGAGCTGGCGGGTTTGAATCCAGACCGGGCCCATCAAACAACAATGATGGCTGCAACCAAAAAATGGCTGGGCGTTGTGGCGGGCGCCTGCAGTCCCAGCTACTTGGGAGGCTGAGGCAGGATACTCGCTTGAGCCCAGGAACTGGAGGTTGCTGTGAGCTGTAATGACACAGCACTATATCCAGGATGACAGCTTGAGGCTCTGTCTCAAAAAAAAAAAGAAAAGAAAAAAAGAAATATTGAATTGTTATGTATCAAAATGTATTCAATTGATTAATAAAGAAACCAGTAAGATAGTACAAGTTGGTCAGAAAGTGGATCCAGGTATTTCTAAGCCCTTTTTAGAAAAGAACCTTAGAGTAGGACTGGTATGGGAGATCCAAACATAATCTTCACGAATATAACCACTTTGGGCAGAAATCTCCCAGTTAAGGTGTAATTTTACATAATTTTATAGTGTTCTCTGATAAAACAATAAATCTCAAAGTCAGACACAGGTATATTTCTCTAGAAAATAATCTTGTTAAACAACACCAGAGTATGATGTTGAAAAGCCATTTTTTACATATTTTTTACCTGATTTCTAAATGTTAAATAATTTATCAAATGAATTTGAGTTTTCAGTATATTTCAAATTACATATCTTTGAATAGGACAATTGATACATCTGAGGGAACTTGGGGATTTATGTTTTACCTTTATTAGTGTATTTCCATCTTTATAGAATAAGGATAAAACAAATAAAGGATACATAAAATAAATTCCAAAATTTTATTTCACACTCATAGAATTATGGACACTTCCCAATTTTAGGAAACACATACTTTTAACTCGCTGGAGAAATAAATTAATATCTGGAAACCAAGGTGGTAAATATAGACAAATTGTTATCATATTCCAGATACCTGTTAAGAAATAAATCACATAAAGTAGCATTAAGTTGACTTTTAATTTCCATGCATAATAAAAGACTGCAAATGCCATATCATTCTTTCTAACAGTGAGTGCATTTCACATGCATCCAAGTTTATTCCAAGTGTTGTGTTTCTCAAAGAATTTAAATGCAATTATCAAAGTCTTTGAAGATATGACTAGACATCAGGGGTTGCTAAAAGCCTCCTAAGTGATTTTAGTTCACAGCTAGGACTGGGGGTCATGGTTGTGTTCATCACACTCTTTTATGTTCCTTGCTAAAATGGAGTAAATAATTGGCTCTCAGAAGCTAAAACTTTCTCCAACAGCATAGGCCTTTGAGCTCTTGGAGGTCTGTATATTTGCAACGTCTAGACAACTTCTCTTTAAAAGCTCAGTATCATTTATTCATACTAACTCACTGAGAGAAAGGATAGTTTCATAATTTAATAAGATTTAAATGATGTCTAACAGTATTATATATTTCTGGAGTTGCATTTTTCTGGCTTATGCTTAAAATAAATCAACAGAAAGATGGATTAAATACTCAGGTATTCCAAGGAGAAAGGTGATTTTCCTGTTGTATAAAAAGTGAACGAGATGATGTAGGTATCGAGAAAATATAAAGGGAAAGTGCTATACTAAAAAAAAAGTGAAAAATGAAATGTTTTTTAGCATTTAAACTTTTTTACTACTACCATGATTAAGGAAACAAATCTCAAGAAACACACTACATAAAATTATCATTTAATAATACATGATGCTCAAAGAGGGAGATCTTTTTCTTTCAAAATTGCAGGCAGAAATTTACCAAAAGGAAAATAAAAAGCTAGGCAATTGAATTTTAAAATCTAGCCCTATTGTACCTACACAGGACTAATCTATTTTGAGCAGGTAATCCTTACTCAGAGGAGTTCATTTTCCCTCTTTTAATTTTGATCATTTTTACCTAGTTCTTTAGCTCATTTTTTTTCTTTTTTCTGCTTTTAAAGGCAAGAAAAATTCTCTGTTATAAAAATGTTTAAATAAAGTTGTGTTTACAAAAAAATGTAGAATCAGAAGTCGAGGTTTGGTAGACATAAAAAATATGTTAAATTATTAATAAAGAAATAACAGTGTGTCTGCTTATTATAACACATATCCTGAAGTGGGCAGAGGAAGGTCTCATGGAAGCCAAGATTCTGCCTTCACTGGCTTGGAAGTTTATTGTAAAATGTTTCTGAGCCAAGGACATTTAGAGGAGCAAGGCCAAGTGAGTATGAAGGTGCCGATGTGGAGTAATCTCTAAGAGACAGATTCTCCATCACTGAAGTAACTGAAAGTACAATTCCTGTCACATCAGTTTAACTGGAGACATCTGTTACCAAGATACAGAAGCATATCTATTAATTTTTAAGTAGAACTAGTCAGTTTGTGCTTACCCACTTAGTTTTAATAAATGCTCTATAAAAGATTTTTTAATGCTATTTTTTATGAAGCCAAGTTTTATTCTGTGCTATTTTTGGCCATTATGTCAGTTTTAAAATATAGGTAGAAAATGAGAAGGGTACAAAAAGAATATCCTAACCTTTACCGGAGGCCTGCTATTTCTCAAAAGATGTTGCTGTCCCTTACTGCAGGGTTAATCAGCCCCGTGTTACCTTAGGGTCTTCTATATTCTTTGATTGTCTATTTTGTCCGTTATGAATTTCTTTGAATGGGCTAGAAATATCATAGACTCTCAACAAGTGTTTATTCAATGACTATCAATCAAAACCCTAAGATTGAAGTGATGATGGGTAGGTTAATAATAGAATCTAAAAGTAAAGAATCACTAGGAAAAATAATTCATGTAGAAAGAATTGATGTAGAAAGAAAAGAAGATGCATTAACAGCAATGAATATGATGTTTGGGCAGATAAGACGTAGAGATATATCAGTGATTAAAACAGAAGGTTCAAGGTAGAAATAGTTTGTATGACTTCTTTCCTTTAATAGTTTGTCATTTAACTTGGCTCACAATGACACATATCTCACTGAAAATAATAGTTGTTGTTGCCATATAATTTGTATATTGATGAGGTCATAGCCTGCAGACCAGTTAGTATTATTGTCTATGGTAAGACACGACAGTTTATCCCTTAAGAAACACAAAAGGTAGAAACCACCCTCAAATTTTCTACTACCTGAAGGGCTCAGAGATAATTGTGGTTTCCGAGTCATGACCTTGGAAAAACTCTAGAGGGAAGGCATTGATCTTGGAGAGGTACCTCCTAACCTGCCCTACTTTGTTTTAATGTCTAGTAGTAATTTGCAGTGTACAAACTGTGAGCGCATAGAGTGTATCCCTGCAGGGCTGGTCTATTTGGAGTGTGTCCGCCTTACTGAGAGGAGCTCTGTTAGTGAATAGAGGATTGTCTATTCAGTTTATTGCAGGACTAGAATAAATCAGAAAACAATCTATGTTTTCTTTGGTTCTAGAGCACACTTTTCTGAAACTAGTATTTCATTAAATCATTTTAATATATCAATTAAGGCATTGAACTAGCGTAACTTGCTTATTAGATTTATTTAGATTTTACATATTTCTATCAATTAATGTAATGTTTTTCAGTTGAATATGGAACATAGTATAAAGCAACTGTCAAAATCCAGCTTCTCTCAAACAAGGATATCCCTGGATATTGATTAAATGTTATTAAATAAAAGCCTGTTTTTATTTTTTCTGGCTCTAATTTATGTTGTTAAGGCCAATTGTTTGGAAAGCTAATATTTAGCTTTAGGTGCCTGAAAATTCTGCTGTATATTTAGGTATTAGCAGTTAAATACAGGTTACTACATCAAATTTAGTGAGTTGGGCTGAAGAGTGACCTCAGATATAGAGGGGAAAAAAAGTGAACATTTCCAACTGCTTATGCAAACTACTGCTCGGAGGCCAAGGCTAACTTAACTGAACAACACATAATTTTTATAGTTCAATAGCATTTACCAGTTTCTAAGCCAAAAATAAGCTTATATATTGAAGTAAAAAATCATATTATGGTTTTAATTTTTACTATTTTAAAGTTGCCCAGAAAAAAGAAGCGTGAAATAATTTTATTTGCCTTTTGATAGTTTTAATAACAGGTTTTAATTTTATTACTTCTGTGCAGTCTTTGAAATTATATTTTAAACACTAAAAGTATATATTTACCAATATAACTACTTAAATTCCTTGGGGAATTCATATACATGAATTAAGTACTCTTGGTATAAGAAAACACAACAGCAAATCATGTGGGAAACATTCTTTCAGAAGACAATGTCAAGATCAGGCTAGAAAAACAACTATAATTTTAAGTCCCACTTTTTTATTAATCAGTGAATTATTTTATTACAATTGTATTTAAAAGGGTAAACTGGCTTATGTACTCCACTTGTGACCATTTCTTTCTCTTACATTATAATCGCCAAAACCGTTAATGTCAGGAACAACAACTCGACTGTTTCCTGGTCTTCCTTTGGGACTTAGGATACCGAAATAAATTATTAGTTTCTACACAGTATGCTGAGTTGCCTTATTTTGTCTTCAGAAATGGCACTCCACCGCTAAGATGCCAGGAAGTGCTCTAAATTAACCCTGAAGTTCTGATTTAACCTCTAAGGTAAATACACAGGTGTTGACATTATAAATAACCTCTGAGGAAAGAAACACGAAAAAACAGGGTTTTTAAAATAACATGCTTGGGGCGAAAGGGACAGGGGAAAGCATTAAATAGCATAAAACTTTATAATATTGTGAAGTTGAAAAGATTAAGAGATGCGTCCAGAAAAACTTCTACTACTACTAGTTTAACTAAAGGCACTTTTTCTCAAAGGGTTGAGAAAATTAGATTTGGTGGGAAGTCTTGGGGACCATTTCTCCCCGATGTGTCTCCTATCATTTTTCAAATGAAGTTTTTGGTTCAGAACAACAGTAATTCTGGTGTTGACTTTAGTCAAGAATATGAAAGATTTAGTGTTGGTGTTTGCTTTGGTTTTTAACTACTTCTTTCTCAATTTTCTTTTTTGATTTTAAAATCTTAAGATTCTTATGCTCTTTTCACCCTGTGCAAAGATCATGAGATAGGTAATCAATTCTTTTTTCTTCGTAGTTCATTCATCTTTGCGTGTGGTGTTCACCCCTTAAAGACATAAATTTCATAACAGAATGACAGATATTTTATATTTTTGAAGAAATTTTCAACAAAGTGGTCAATTTTTTTTCTTTTGTTTTTTTTTTGAGAGACAGGGTCTTGCTTGGTTGTCCAGCCTGGAGTCCAGTGAAACAACCAGATCTCCCTGCAGCCTCCAGCTCCTGGGCTCAAGTGATCCTCCTGCCTCAGCCTCTGAAGTAACTAGGCCAACAGTCAAACATTATCATCCCAGCTGGTTTTTTTTATTATTATTATTATTTTTTGTAGAGACAAGATCTTGCTGTTTTCCCAAGCTAGTCTCAAACTCCTAGCTTCAAGCAATCCTCCTACCTCAGTTTCCCAAAGTGCTGGGTTTATAGACATAAATCAGCGTTTTTCAACCTATGGGTTGTGACCCCTCTGTAACAATGGAAATACATTGCGACATTAGGAAGGTTGAGAACCACTAACATAAACCATTTCTCCTGGCCCCAAATTGGCAATATTTTAAGAAGATGGAGTCCACTGAAATTCTAAATGACTGGCATGGCTAACTTCAAGTAAAACTCATCTAATTTTTATGTTAGGGTTACATATGTGAAAGAATGGCTCTCAGGAACCTTCCTTCCCCACTCCCGAGGAATGTTATGGCTTTCCACGGGACACTGGTGAAGTGACATGGAGTGAATTCAAGTTTCTTTGGTGCCTGAAAATCCTCTGACCCTTAGCTAATGCAAGAATATCCATCTACCTCCCTCTGCTTGCCCAGTTTGCAATGCAAGACTCTCTTCCTGTCCTTTGTATTTTAAAGTTACTATTATTGATTTGGGGGTGGGATACACTTTACTGAGTCCAAAATTTTTAACATGTATTTAATAACAGATTTGGAATTATTTTTAATGTGACAAGTCTCTCTTTTCCCTTTATCTGATCCCTTGTAATGCATTTCTTGAGCACTAGATTAGATACACTTTGAATATTAAGTGTGAGAACTACTTTTGTCATGGAAATGTTACTTCACTCCTTGTTGAACTAATTTACTATAGAATATAGTTAGTGTATGATGAAAGCAAAATTTTAAATATACAATGTTACGAAAACTGAGTTCAGATTTTCTAAAATGGAAATTTTAAGAAGAATGTTATTTGAAAAGTAATGTATATTTGACATAACAAGTGGTTATTTGAAATGACCTCTGAAGTTTTATAGAAAGCTACAGCTCATCACCTTCCCTTCAAAACAGCAACATATCTACGCTGGTAGGTTAATGAAACTCAAAAGCTAGATATGCTTTGTTTCTTAACACATTGTATTTGCTCATAAAGCATGATAAGTATACAAGTTCTGATAATGAAGTTTGTGAACTCATCCTAGAAAAGGTGTTACGTATTTCATTGCTGAGTATCACTATGGTCACCTTCAAAATACTCCTCTTGGGAAGTTATGCATCCATGCCAGTGCGTAGTCCATACTTTAAAGCAATTTTGGAACCCTTTTTTGGGATGACTATCAGAGCTGTCATCATATGAAGGTCAGATAATTAATTTTGCAAACTTGCCTCCATTCACTTCTGTTGGCAGCACTGTACAAACAACTTGGTAAGGTTTCATAACTTTGTTGTATCAGTATCTCTCACATATGTGTTTCTGTTGACGTGTAGTGATCTTGCTGACTGATGTTCATTATTATTGTTGTTTGTTGTTGTGTCATACAATGACAGCTCTGATGGCCATTCCAGAGAAACGGTTCCAAAGTTTTTTTGATGGGTAGACTAGGTGCAAGGGTCAGCACACAGCTTCCCAAGGGGAGGGCTTTGAAGGTTGCTATGGTGATATTTAGCAGCGAGGTATGTAGCACTCTTTCTAAGATGAGTTCATAAAATTCTCAGACCTCCTAAGGTTAGGACAGAGTGACTCTTGAGTGATTTGACCAAGATAAAGTCAAACTTCACATCTATATTTCAAATTACTATTTACTTTTTCTCACAAATTTATAGAAATGTATCTAATTTTATCTTGAAAAAAATCTTCTTGGTATATAGAAAAGTATATATGTATATACATATATATGTATCCTTTTCTCCCCTCCCTGAACATCAAAATCTTCCCCTCATACCCTTCAATATTCCCAATCTGCAAGCAGGTATGGATTCCTTCACTCTTCTCTCAGGCTTATACTACATCAAAAACACTGCCATACAACAAAAAGTCGCAGAAATTCATTGAAGACAGTGGCAAAATTTTAGCTCATTTCTCTTGATTGTAAAACATTTCACTTCCCAGATAAATATTAGTTTTATGTCTTTTGCCACTATATGAATGCTTACATAAACCACCATTTACACCAGTTTTTTATTTCTAAGCCATATATTTTCTACAATGGCATTCATGGATTAATACTATATGAATATTTCATTTTTCTAAATATAATAAGATTATAAAGGCTGTGACTATTTTCTTTTCCACCAGAATTTATGATATTGCCCTTTTCAAAATATATTAAAGAAGATTGAAGTGCTTTGCCCTATTTGGTAGAATTTTAACTATTAATGATCTAGAAGTTTATATTTAATCATCTGAAATCCATGATCCATCTGCATTTCTAATAAAAACCCTTTCCTTTCTCAGTTGCCAATAGTGTACTGTCTACGTGATATCTTTTTTTTTAATTTGAGTAAAAGAAGCATAATTTTACGCATAAATATATTTTCTATACCATTTATCAGGTGGATTTTATTTATTTATTTGTTTGTTTGTTTATTTAATTTATTAAAGCATAGCTGTGTACCTTAATGCAATTATGGGGTACAATGTGCTGGTTTTATGTACAGTTTGAAATACTTTCATAATCATATTAAACACATTCATGTTGTAGTGGAACCAGTCTCCAGAGGATATTTCATCCTGAAAAACTGAATTTTTTTTCCAGTTAAATAACCCTATTTCTCCATTTCCCCTAATTTCTGGCAACCAGTGTTCTACTTTCTGTGTCTGTAAGTTTGTAGATGTCCATACTTTTCATGTTATAATTACTTTTTCTTATGATTTGGAAGCCTTCAAAATGATAGTACGTTATCATGAAAATGTTGGAAATAAAGGAAAACAAACTTAAAATCATTAATTTTTATAGTTTTTCTTTCCTTTCTGATGTTCATTATTGTTGTTGTTTGTTTTTGTGTCATACAATGACAGCTCTGATGGCCATTCCAGAGAAAGGGTTCCAAAGTTTTTTTGATGGGTAGACTAGGTGCAAGGGTCAGTGCACAGCTTCCCAAGGGGAGGGCTTTGAAGGTTGCTATGGTGATATTTAGCAGCGAGGTATGTAGCACTCTTTCTAAGATGTGCTAACATCTATTTATTTTAATAATTTGAGATAATATAATAAAATATGTAGTGCTCGTCTTTGCAAGATATAAGTCTGTTAAACAAATAGCCAAAATTTCAATTTTGAAAACCAGTTTATTACTTTCATATATACTTAGAACACTTTATGAGTAAAATCAGAGACAGAGAAAAATGCACACATATTGTATCTTCATAAATTTCTCTTATGCAATTGAATGAAAAAAATAAAGAGTTTAACATAAACAATTTTTTTAATGTCATTCCTGTAAGAATTTTATTTTATTTTATTTTTATTTATTTATTTTGCAGTTTTTTGGCCATGGCTGGGTTTGAACCTGCCACCTCCGACACATGGGGCTGGCATCCTACTCCTTTGAGCCACAGGCGCCACCCCTGTAAGAATTTCAATCATGAAATAGACTCTAGTCCTACAACTTTCAGGGACATTTGATTTCTTGTGGTTGAGGAAAGGACAACTTGACATTCAAGGTTTTTCAAAAAAGTTTCTGGAAACTGGAAAGTCTATGTTTATCCTGAAGGTAGTTGAGATAATATGACCTTTCTTGGCTAATTCTACATTTCCCCCAATTTTTTATTACTACATAAAAATTGTATGTATCTATGGAGTAGATGTGACATTTGGACGCATGTACAGAATGTATAATGATCACATCGAGGTAACCAAGATTTTTACCATCTCAAAAATTTATCATTTCTTTGCATCAGGAACATTCCAATTCTTCTCTTCTAACTATTTTGAAATATGCAATAAATTATTGTCAACTATAGTATGTCTAGTGTGCTATCAAAAAATAGAACTTATTTCTTCTATCAAACTCTTTTTTGTCCCCACTAACCAACCTCTTCATCCTTCTGTCTGCTTCCCATCCTGTGGGAACCATCATTCTACTCTCTCTCGTACTCTATTACTATGAGTTTCACTTTCACTTACATAGGTGTAAAGCATGAGATATTTGTTTTTGTGAGCCTGGCTTATTTTGCTTAACGTAAGGACCTCCAGTTCTCTCCACATGGCTACAAATGACATAATTTTATTACTATTATGGATGAATAGTAGTCCATTGTGTGTATATATCACCCTTTATTTTTCCATTCACCTACTGATGAACATTTAGGTTGATTCCATACCTTGGCTATTGTGAATAGTGCTGCAATACATAAAAGTGCAAGTATCTCTTTGACACACTTATTTCCCTTCTTTTGAACATATACACAGCATTGAGTTACTGGCTCATATAATAATTATACTTTTTAGTTTATTGAGGAACTTACAAATTGTTTTTTATAGTGGCTATACTGATTTATAGTACCTACAAATGGTGTACAATTTTTCTCCTTTTTCTAAATTCTCACTAGCATCTGTTATTTTTTGTTTTTTTCATAATAGTCATTTTGACAGGTGAGATAAGATCTTATCATGGTTTTAATTTGCATTCTTGGGATGATTAGTGATGTTGAACATTTTCTTTCCTGTACCTGTTAGCTATAAAAAAAATCAGTAGCATTTCTTTACACAGTGGACAATCTAAAAAAAAATCAAGAAAACAATATTATTTACCAAAACTATTAAAAAACCCTAGAAATAAATTCAACCAAAGAAGTGAAAGATCTCTCTAATGAAAACTATATAACATTGATGAAAGATTTATCAAGGACACAAAACAATGGAAAGATAACTCATGTTCATTTATTAGAAGCATCAAATTGTCAGTAATACCAAAAGTGACTTATAGATTCAATGCCAACTAAAATATCAATGATATTATCCAAGGAAATAGAAAACCAATCCTAAAATTTATTTGGAACCCTTCAAATAGCCAAAATAATGTTGAACAAAAAAAGAAAAACTGAAGACCTCATACTACATGACTTCAAAATATACTATGAAGCTATAGTAACCAAAACAGCATGGTACTGACCATAAATACCAACACATAGACCAATGGAACAGAACAGAGAACCCAGAAATAAATCCATACATTTACAGCAAATTCGTTTTTTACAAAGGTAGTAAGAAAATACATTGGGGAAAGAACAGTCACTTTAGTAATTGTGCTTTGAAAACTGAATATTCGTATGCCAAAGAATTAAACAAGACCACTATCTATCACCATAGAGGAAAATCAAAATTAAATGCATTAAAACTTAAATGTAAAACCTGAAACTATTAAAGTACTAAAAGCAGTTGTTAAGGTCTTTGTCTGGGCAAAGCTTTTTTGGGTAAGACTTTAAAGCTCAGGCAATAAAGCATCAATTGACAAATGAGATTATATCAAGCTAAAACGTGTTGGTACATCAATGAAAACAATCAACAGAATGAAAAGACAACATGAAGAAGGAGGGAGAATATTTTCAAACTATCCCTCTGAGAAGTGATTAATAACCAGAATATGTAAGGAACTTAACTCAATAGAAAATAGTAATAATAATTTAATGGCAAAAAGATCTGAATAGACATTTCTTGAAAGAAGTTATAAAAATGCCCAACAGGAATATGAAAAAAAAAATGCTCAACATCACTAATCATCAAAAGAATTAAAATTTAAACCACAATGAGATTTCATGTTACTACAGTAAATATGGCTATTATCAAAAAGACAAACAAATAAACAGAGGCTGGCAGAGAAATGGAAGGCTCACATACTGTTAGTGGAATCGTAAATTAGGACAGCCACTTTAAAAAACAATATTTATGGAATACTATGCAGCCTTAAAGAGAGATGGAGACTTTACCTCTTTCATGGTTACATGGATGGAGCTGGAACATATTCTTGTTAGCAAAGTATCTCAAGAATGGAAGAAAAAGTATCCAATGTACTCAG